>BQNB010074685.1:614-31707 GCA_026074375.1 Tanacetum coccineum | reverse complement strand
ATCTATTTGTGTACATAGGTCACAGATCAAGCCAAAGAAATTAAACACTTGAAGGCACAGATCAAGAAGCTTAAAAAGAAAGCTAAACCTGTTATCACACATCACAAAGCTTGGATGAAGAGTGTATCCATGAAGCAAAGATTGGCAGGAAAAAAATCCTTGAAGAAATAGTGAATGCAAAAGGAGTCTGTATCCAAACAGGAGAGGAAACCTGCCAAAGCTGAACCTACAGTGCATAAAGATCCAGCTTTTGATGATCTTGATGATGATGCAATGGACTATATGGAGACTGAGGATGCTCAAGATGAGGGGATAACAAGCTCTGTGGTGCTTGAAGAGAAGGAAAGTACAGAAAAGAGAGTTAGTAATGAAGATCCACTTAGTACTGCTCAACCAAAAGTTAGTACTGACAAGCCTGAAGTTAGTACCGCTAAGCCAAAAGAAGCAAAAGTTAGTACCGATAGACAAGGTGAAGGTACTGCTAATCAAAATAAAGGGAAAAGTGCTACTCAAACAGCTCCAACAACAACTTCAACACCTACTCCAACAATATTTGGTGATGATGAGACCATTGCACAAGTTCTCATCACAATGAGTCAGAATAAACAAAAGGAAAAGGAAAAAGGAGGTAGAGATTAGGAACGTTGAAGATACTTAGAGACCAAGGCCTACTTCAACAAGATATGTGTTAACATTGAAGCCTCTTCCTAAGATTGATCCAAAAGATAAAGGCAAAAAGGATGAATGCTTTTATTTTTTTCCCCCCCCCTTTTTTTTTTTCCCCCCCCCCCCCCCCCCCCCCCCCCCCCCCCCCCCCCCCCCCCCCCCCCCCCCCCCCCCCCCCCCCCCCCCCCCCCCCCCACCCCCCCCCCCCCCCCCCTTTTCCACCATTTTATTTTTTTTTTTTGACACGGATGCATATGACATCAATGAACTGAAAGAAGTTTGATGTTGCGTGCGCTTGAGGTGGTGTTTGCTAAGATGATGCAAGTGGTTTGGAAATTGTAGAAGAATTAAGTAAGTGAGCGGGTTGATGATGAAGCTACATTATAGGACTGCTCGTTTTCTTGTACGTTGTGGTCTGTATAGCTTGATTGTTGGGGTCGTGGGCGTGCTGGTTGGCTGCTAGATGTTTGTGTATGAGGAAGGGCAGGGGGTTGTGTGTGCTATTGGCACAGGATGGAGTCAATGGGGAGCGCTTTGTCTGGGGGCGGGCGTTTACATTTATGTGACCCGGCAGAAAGAGAGGTCCACCAGGGGCAGGGAGGACGCACGGGAGACAGTAGCGGCGGCGGTAGGGAAAACTGATGAAGTAACGCGCGAGCGCGCGAACAGAGAGATCCACAGAAGAACACACGACGACGAAGGGAACTAGAAAAAAACACGGAGAGAGAACGACCGAAATCTGGGCAGGAGAGAGTGCACGGTAGCAACAAAACATGGGAGCGGAGAGACACAGCGTGGGGACCAGAAGGACGACGATGAGTAGACCAACCCCCCCCCCACCATCCCCCCTCCACGTGAAGACAGAGCAGTGGAAGGCAGGTGCACGGGACGATGAGAAGGTAGAGCGTTCAGAGCGCAGAATGGGAAGGTGAAAGGAGAAGAGAGAGCGCAAGAGGAGAGTCTTAGCGGCGCAAGGGACGACACGAGAACATGACCGGGCAGATAGCCGATAGGAAAAAGCAGGAAAGTTGAGGGAGAGAGAAGGGGAGCAGAACACAAGGACGGCGAGCAAGGTAGACCAGGAGGGAGTAAAAAGTGGGAGATGGGAGAGGGGAGCGAGCAAGAGAGAGGATACGAGAGGAGAAGAGAGCGCGCCCAGGCAGAATAGGAGAACACTAAGAAGAGATACGAAAACGGTGGAGGCAAAACAGCACCAGGGCAAGCGAAGGGAGGGAAGGAAAGTAGGGGTCGTTGAGGGTAGGCCAAGGAGAGGCAGAGAAGAATAAAAGAAGGGGCGGAACACGAGTCGCCAAAAAGACACAACCAGTAAAGAGAAAGCGAAGGAGGGATGAACTACCAGGGCGGAAAGAGGGAGGCAGACAGAGTGGAAAATCAAGAAGAACCACGAGGGAAGAGGGAAGGGAAGTGAAAAAGACAAGAGCGGTAGCACGGGAGTAAAAACAGGAGACAAAAAGAAGAGAGCCCACAGAGGACGTAAACGGCAAGACATGAAATGCAGGAAAGTAAGCGGTTACAGTGGAAAGGGCGCAGCAGGGGGTGGACAGGGACAAACAAGTGCGACGGAGAAAGCGGACCACGAGACGAGAAAGTACAGAAACCAGTGACAAGAGAGAGAAAGAACACACCGGTGGGCGAGACGAAAGACGGAGGGAAAGCGGAAGCGTGAAGCGGAGAACGAGGAGGAGAAACGAGGGAAAGACGCAGTCACAGGAGAGGAGGACAACGACGCACGAACCGACGTGAGCAATGCACCGCACGGCGTAGAGCAAGACACGAGGGACGGGGGGGCGAGCAGGGAACAAAATTACGCACAAACTCAGGCGCACACACGGAGCGAGAGAGCAGAAGTCGAGGGGAGTGGACATTACCGGTCCAGGACAAGAGAGTGGGAAAGACGGCGAAGAGACACCACAAGGGTGGACAAGTATGAGAGGGCGAGGAACACTACAGCAGGTCGACGACAAACCATGCGCGAGCGCCTCAACAAGAGCGCAGGGGGAGAGACGGCAGAAGACAGGGCAGGGAAAAGGAGGAACAGGAAAAAGAGAAAAAGGTGAGGCAGGGCAGGAGGAGCAGAGTGAAACCAGCGGGGAACAGAAAAGACGGTAGATGGGACGCGACACACGAGCAGACGTTGGATGTGAGACACAACGTCAAGAAGAGAAATAGGAAGAGGAAGGTACCTGATAGGAAAAACGGGAGGTCGAAGAGGAGACAGAAGAAAGAAGACAATAAACACAGGCAACGAAAAAGATAAAAGCAGGACAGTCGAGGGGGAAAGAAAAAGAAAGGCAACGGAAGGAGAAGAGCAGCAGAGGGAAACAGTATACCTAGTGGGAGAGTGCGAAGCGACAAGCACACAGAAGCCCGCGAGAATGGAGGAGTGACACTCGGGACGAAAGGAGAGCGGTACAGGCAGACAAGAGAGATAACGAGGCACAAGAGCAACCCGAGAAGTAGCGAGAAAGAGGGGCACGGAAAGGAGAGCATGACCGAGAGAAGAGTGCAGGAAGAAAGCTGAAACACACAAGAAAAGGGTAGACGCGGGCACGGAAAGAGGGGAGGCAGCTAGACGAAGAAACTGAACAGGTAAAATGTGCACAACAAGAGGAGACAGACAGAGACAACGAAGCGGGTGAGAGGGCCTGAGACAAGTCAAAAGGGAAGGGAAAGGAGAGAGAAAAGGAGCAGTAACGTGGAGAAACCAGAGATAGGAACAAGCGTAATACAGGAAGGGACACGAAGACGAAATAAACGGCACAAGGGAGGGACAGACGACGAGGACTGCCCGAGCAGGGCCGAGAGAACGCAAACGAAGAGTGATGGCCAGAGGAAAAGAAAGAGAGAACGCCACTACGAGGAACGCACACCACGCGAGAGCGGGGCGCCGCGCAGTACGCCCGGAATGTACGGATGACAGTAAGTAGAGCGCGGCCAGTCGAAGAGGAGATAACACAGAGAGGGCAAGTGCGAGATGAGACACGCCGACGCGCGGGGGGCCAGACAAGAAGTGGAGAGGGTAAAGAGTGAGGAGACAGGGGTCTCAGCGGGCAAACAAGGGTGAAACGAGGAGACTCAGAGACAGGGACCAGAAGGAGAGGAGTGAGAAAGGTCAGGGGAGAGAGGTGCGAAGAGGAAAGAGGGAAAGAAAGTGAGAGCAAGCAAGGACACGCAGTCAAGGGAGCGATACGCAGATGAAAAGAAGGCGCAGCTTGGGACACGGCAGCAAGACGCAGAGCACGACCAGAAGAGAGAAAAGGCGAGAGATGCGAGAAACGCAAGGGAGAAGAACACCCGACACGAACACGACAAGGGCACAGAACGAAGCCAACGGGACGGGCGCTCAAGACAGAAGGTAGCCGGGAGACAAGAGGCGGCGACAGCGCCAAGGGGAGAAGAGGACTGGTAGGTCCAACAGGGCCGGAACAAACGAGAGAAAAGAATGCAACAAAGGAGGAACAGGAGGGAGAAAAGAAGAGGAGAGAGTAGGCGGACCGGGGGCAGGCGGAACGAGAAGTAGGAGAAAGGGAAGTAAGGAAGGAAGAGGCAAGCGAGTAGAAGCGAGACGAGAAGAGGAGGCACGCCAGCCATCGGAGTAGTAAGAGCAGGGGTAAAAACAAGGAAAGGAGAGGGCTCCGAAAGCAGGAGAAAAGTGGGAGCAGAGGGACAGCCGGGCAAGAACGGGGAGAAAAGAGGTCCAGACAGGGAGAAAGAAACAGTAGGTAAAACTGATACGCGCGCAAGGGAGAGAGACGGCGGGAGGACGCAGAGACAGTCAGACACAAGAAGACGAGCAGAGGGAGGTCATGGGGGTAGAAACAAGTAGACGAGAGGAACACAGAGACAAGAGAAAGAAGAGAACCCGGGCAGTAGACGAAAACGGGGCATCGACCCGAGAGGAAGTCGCGAAGGACGATCACCGCCACACGGAAGCGAAGGACAGCCCGGACGAAGAGCAAACAGAGAGGTGCAACGGAAGTAGAAAAACGCCGGAGATGGCGATAGAGCGAAGCCCAGCCGGTGCGGCCACGGACGCGCGACAGCACAGAGAAGAGGAGCGTACCAACAACCAGAGGGCGGTACGAGACGCCACAGGACGGGAGGGAGCGAAACAGACAGAGAGGCAGACGGAAGAAGCACAAGAGTGAGGACCAACAGGAGCAGTGGCGCCACAGACGAGACAGAGCAAAGCACGGCTGAGAGGACAAAGGGCGAAGTAGCACGAGGCGCAACACTGCGGGAAGAGTGACGAGCGCGAGCGTGCGGGGTAACAAGACGGCAAGAGCCCGGGGGTAGCGCACAAGGGCCAGTGGGCAGCACAAGAGAAACCGCAGCGGGGAAACAGGTAGGGGAACAGACGGAGTGCCAAGCAGAAGAGAGATAGCAAGCAACAGATGCGAAGAGAGTAAGAAAAGCACGCACAGACCAGCGACCAGCAGCATCAGAGAGGAAGGGGAAGACACAGCCGAGAGAACAAAGAAAGGGCGAGTCGCGAGGGGCGGATCAGCGGCAGCAACAGAGAGAGAAGGGAAGACAAGAAAGCAGAGGGATAAGTCAGAGGCAGGCGAGCGAAAGAGAGGGACAACCAGACGTCGGCAGGGAAGAAGTGGACGAGGGACAAGAATACGTTGAAGACAAGGGGGCAGGCGACAAAGTAAAGAGAGGAGAAGGCAAACGATAACCGAGGGGAGAGAGGTGAGAATAAGGGAAGGGGTGAACGAGCACCAAGGCGGGGAAATAGCAGAAGAGTGGAGAAGTAGCGAAGGAGCGGAGCAAGAAAGAGCAGAATTCCAGGGGACAAGGGTCGACCGAGGGAGGGAGTGAAGCGCGCAGCTAAGTTATTGAAGCACGGGCGACGTGCATGGACGAAGGTACGTCTGGGAAGGGAGAGGGCGATGACGGGAAGACAGGGGACGAACAGAGGCGCAAGGGGACAGGGGCCGAGACGTGACTGCAACAACACAAGGGAAGGAGGGCGAGAGAGGTGAGAAGCAGAGGCAACGCAACGAAGGGCAGCGCAGAACAACGAAAAGGTAGAAAACCGCAGTGGCTGGCGAGAGCAAAAGGAGAGGAGAGCAGCACGGCCGCAGCGACCGAAAGAGGGCCGTCAGACAGTGTGAGCAAGAGAGAATCATGAACGCGCAGCCCAGAAGCGGGCAACCGCGGGGGGACGATGACGACGGGCAGGTAGGCCAGGGGTAGGCGAAGACAGGAGAAGCTAGGGTCAGAACAGGAAGACGAACAGCGACAGCAAAGAGTAGCCCAGAGCGGAGAGGGTAAAAAACCATGAAAGAATAAGGAGGACACGGTGAGAAGGAGCAAATTGATAAGAAAACGTTACGAGTAGGAGAAAGGAGGACGCGCGAGAGCAGGACAAAAAGAGCAAGAGACAAAGCAACGCGAGAATTCAGGACGTAAGAGGGAAGACGAATATAGGAGTGGCGGACGTGGAAGTGGCCAACTGAAGAAAGTACGGAGAGTAGGGGGGAGCAGAGCCGGAGGAAGATAAAGAAGTCGGGACATGCGATGGAAGAAGAACGCGAAGAGACGATGAAGACGAGTACAGGGAAGAGAAAAAAAAGTCACGTGGCAGAGCAGACATAGGGACGGCACAAAGACAGAAACAAAAGAGCAGAAAGAAAGCAAAGGCAAAAAGGTTGCAGCAAGCGCCACGGGCGCAAAGAGAGGAATAGACAAAGGAGAAAGGACGTAGATGGAAATGAGCGAAGCAAGACCGAAGGAAAGTAGATAACTCAATAAGAGAACGACCGCGACAAAACAGGAGCATTAAAAATAGCAAGACACACCGGAGGAGGCAGACAGTACGGCACGAAGACGACACGAGCGAAACGAGACAGGAAAAGGGAGGTAGGGCGTGAAGTGGAAGCAGATGAGGAAAAGTCACTAGAGGAACACCCGCCGCGTGTTAAAAGAGACAATAAGAGACAAGACAGAGGGAGTAAAGCGTTGAGAGACGGAAGAAGGTCAGACGAGAATGAGTAAAAGAAAAAAAGAGGCGAGAGGAAGGGGAAGTGAGGATCAGTACGAGTGAGAACTGGCCGCAGCCAAGGACTGGCAGAAAGAAAACAAAGGAAAGAGCCCGGAGCACAAGGAGATGGCGAAGGCACAAGGCGGTCAAGCGAAGGGAGAAAACCAGAGGGACGAGAAAGCGAAGAACGAGAGAGCAGAGGAGGAAAGGGGTGACGTACGCGCACACGGAGAGCATGGAGGGCCGAAACGATGGCCGGAAGAAGAGAAGGTACAAGGACAAGGAAGAAACCGCACGGAGCGAATAAAAGGCGGTTGAGAAAGTGAACAGCTGTGACGCCAAGGGCGTCGAAGAGATGGGAGGTTGCAAAGGGAGAAAGAAAGAGGTACGGGGTCAGGAGGGGTACAGGGGGAAAAGCAGCGCAGGGCGAGTAAACGACCAGTCGGATAAGAGAAGAGAGGGGGGCGCAGGTGCCACAATGTCAAAGGGGGACCAAGCGTCGGGGTCGCAAACGCACGAACACACACGCGGGTGCCGAGCGGAGAGCGGCGGCAGCACAGAAGGGGGAGCGAGGAGCAAAGCCCAAGGACGGCCACGGCAGGGAGCACGAAGAAGGGAGTAAAGGACGGGGAGACACAGAAGGCGAAGAAGGGAGGACCGCTGTCGCGTGGAGAAGGCAGACCGGGCAGGATGAGGAGCTCGACCGAGGAGAGAGGGAGACAGCTCCAGAAGAGAGTGGAGGTCAAAGGAACGGAAAAGGCCCGGCGAGTAGAGGAAACAGGGAGTTCGAAGAATGCGGAAACGCACCGAGCCAAGCTGCGGGAAGGAGTGAGGGAGCCCGGCCACTAGAGAAGGAAGGAAAACAGCGGACAACACGCGTGCAACAAGAGCAGAGACCCGCAGAGAAAGAGACGATAAAGAGAGTAAATCACCGCATGCACAGGAACGGGCTGTAGCAGACAGCACGCAGAAGGGGCGGCAGAGTAAAGAAGAGAAAGGAGGACAGACAGTGGCAAGACGTGACCACAACACAGCGCGGACAGGCGTAGAGGGGACGGAGTAATTAAAGAAATAACAGGGGTTGCACCCGGGCAGTAGCAGGAGCGAGAGAAAGAAGAACTCGCCGCAGGCAACGGGAGAGAAGAGGGGAGATTAGAGGGCCGAACGAGGAGGACGCAAACGAGGCAAGGCAGCGGGACGAGAGGCCGAGGAGCGTGGACGAGAACGAGCAGAGAGGACACCAGAGACAGACCACGAACCGCGGCGGGGAGCACAGAAGAGGAGAGGAGGAAGGAGCAGCGGACTTGGCGAATAGAGGGATCAAGTAGCAGCAGGGTAGACCGAAGGACAAAGAGACACGCGAAAGCAGGAGAAAGCAAGCGCCAGCTAGGAGAGGACCGCCGAGAAGCGAGAAGGACAGGGACCGGGGAGCAGGAGACAGAGAAAGGGTAAGGCGACACGTAAACACGGAGTGGAGGACAGAGGAGAGATGCGAGGTTAAGCGAGCAACGGGAATGACGAAGCGAGGAAAAACAAGAGTACGACTGGAGTCGGGAGAAGAAAAAGAGGAACGAAGAAAATACAGAGCGGGAAGGAGGGCGGGGGGGGTGAGAGAGCACCGGCAAAAAAGCGGAAAACTAACAGCAACAAAGGAGCAAGAGAAAAGGAAAGCGAGAAGCAGAGGAGGAAAGACAAGGAACCGATGACGGGAAGTAGTGAAGAGAATAGGAAGGAGAGAGAATGATACAAGGACAGGAAGGATAAGTGGAAAAGATGAAGAAAAGAGGCGGGGGGGCGAGTAGAGACGTCAGAGCGGAGGAGGAAGGGGTGGGCATGGGAGAGAAGGACCCTGCTCCGTCAGGCAGGAGGTAACGGCGGAGAAAGAGACGCGGCGCGGGCGAGCGCATAGGGGGTGAAGAAGAGAAAAACGTCACAGCCGAAAGAAGGAAGAAGAGGAGGGAGTACAGAGACGGACGGAAACACGTAGAGGAGTGAAGAGACGAGAAGAGCGGAAACGAGGAAGTGAGGAACGTAGAGGGAAGAGAGGTAGAGAGGGAGGGAGGGGACAAGCGTCGCAAGGGCAGCGAGACAAAGAGCAGTGAACAGAAGAAAGCCGGAGGGTCGAAGGTCGCGCCAGAAGGAGAGGGAGCAAGCGAGAGGGCGACCGTAACGCGAGGAGGCGAGAGTGGAGCACCAGAAAGGACAAAGCAAGCGGAACTACAAGGGTACGGGCGGACAAGAGCGAGAAGAGAGCGCGGGACCAAAAGCGGGAAGCAGGGAGGCAAGGCAGGCAGGGGACGGGGACGGGAACCGCGTACGCAAGAGAACACGCGCCACGACGATGGTGACAACAGCAAAGACGCGGGAAGCAGACAGGCAACAGGCGCGCAGAAGAAACCGCGAGGGAAGGTAAGAAAAGGAAAAAGGAATTACGAAAACAGTGACACAGGGCAGTCGACGAAAAAAAGGGCGAAAAAGTGAGTAGCACGTGGAAGCGAAGCGAGACAGGCGCGAGGAAGCGGGGTAACAGACGACACGATCACACGGAGAGCGCGAGCAGAGTAGAACCGGAAAAGAGGATAAGTGAAGAGGAGACGTAAGAGAACGAAGAACAGGGCAAGGGAACAAGAAGAGGCAGAGAGTGAGGCAAGAGACAGAAGCACTGAGCAGCAGACAGAGGCTGACAGACGGGGCAGGAGACAACAGGGTGTCGCGCGGGGACGTGCTAACAGGAGGAGCCAGGAGAGAGTAAGCGAGAACGGCATCCAACAGACAGAGGTTGAAGGGTAAATAGTGGGACCAGTGAGAAACTACAGAACGCAGAGCCGGTAACGCACGCCGACGGGGACGAAGAGAAGAGGGCTCTCAAGAGGAGCAAGAGGAGCAAGAGAACGGCAGACAACAGGGAGGGAGAAGCGAGCACGCAGCGAAGGAGAAGAGAAGGAGAGAGTCTACAAAGACGGGACAGGAAAAAAAAGAGGAGCAGGAAAGGAACGACACAAAGGAGCAAGGCAATGTGAAAAAGGGGACCACAGAGGGGAGAGGGAACAGGAAAATGAGAAAGATGAGAGACAGTGGAGACAACGACAGCACGACCGAGGAGAGGAGGGAGCAGCGATGAGGAGGGAGAGGGACGTAGAAAACAAAAACAGAAGGAACTGGAAAGAAGACACAAAGGCATGACAGAGAAGGCCATGCAGAGTGCAGAGGAGAGGGGGCAAAGCGACGAGACAAAGGAAGGAAGGTCAAAACAGAGAGAGGAAAAAGACGCTCAACACAAGGGGGCACGAGGGACCCCGCACGGGAGAAGGAAGAAGGGGCGGAGGAGAGGACAGAGAGTAGACGAAGGCGGGGAAGGAAGTGAAAGGAGCGGTGAGGGCCAAAGCACAGCGCAGAGACAGACAAAAGAGTCGCGGAGCAGGGGAACAGGTCGAGAGTCCTAAGAAGCGAGAACACAGAAGGCACAACGAGAGCAGAGCGAGGGTTCGCACCAATGGTAAGCCCAGAAGCGGGCCAAGACAGAAGGGCACTGAGCAACACAACACCAGAAAAGAGCTGAGCAAGTCGAACAAAGGAACAGGCGCAAGGAGGAAGTCGAGGTGCGGTGGAGAAGAGAAGACAGCGGTCGTGTGGACGGACAGAACGGCAGCGAAAGGCCAACGCAAGGACGGAGCCGGGTCAGGGAAAGGAGAGGAGAGGCGGCAGCACAAACACGGGTACAGGACCCAGAAACACAACGCGCAGCGATCGCAGCGTGACGAAAGAGACATGGGCAGTCGGAGACGACCCTGCCTTACCCCAGGCCGGCGGCGCGGTGGCGGGGGACCGCGCGACACCAGCGCAGGACAGACCAAACGCAACGCGGGACAGCGAAGCGCAGCGGACTGAGAGGCAAGCGTAGACCGACAGGACCAGGCAACCAGGCGACAGCGAACGCAGAGGAGCCAAGAAGAGCGGGACGACCAAGAAGCACAGCACAACGGCACGATAGAGGAGGGGGGAGAAACAGACCACGTCGCACAAGCTCGCGAACGCAGGAGGAATTAGAGACGAAGAGAGTGGAGGACGAGACGACAGCGAGCGAGGCAATAACACGCACACAGGGCAGATAGGAGACCGGGCGTGAGAGCAGGCCGACAGGAACAGCAAGGGAGAAGGTGCACGCGAAGATACAAAGAGGAAACGAGACAGGAAAAGCAACGAGGGAAGGCGAGGGGAGAGAGTGCAAACCAGTGAACGAAAAGACACGAAACAAGGACAGGAAGCCAAGACAAGCAAACGGAAACGGTGAAGCAGCAGGCGCGAGGAAGAGAAGAAGACGTGACAGGAGATGGAAAGGGGAACCGATAACCATGTAGAGGGGCGAACAGTTGATGAAGAAGACAGACACAGAGCACCGACGGCCGGCGGGCAAGGTCAACTGAAAGAGCGAGAAAGGCGAGAGGGAACACAATAAAACAACCGGACGGGAACTAGAGAAGATAATGAAACGACGAGGCGAGAGAAGACGGGAGAGGGAGCAGAGAGAAGCAGTGAGGAGGGGATGCACGAAAGAAGCGAGACAACGAAAGACGAAGGAGGGAAAAACAACAAAGAGGCCGACAGGAGGCGAGGGGACCGAAACACCGACAAGAAAAGCAGAGGAAGTAACGCGCGACAGAACAGCATAAAGAAGGCAGGGGAGGAGAGACTGGAGCAGGCGTGGAAGGTGAGTGGTGAGAAGGTGGATGACAGATCAGTGGAGTCAGCGCAGGAGAACGAGGAAGGAACGAAATGTGAGATGCGCAAGACGATGCAGAGATCATGAGGAGAGGACCAGACGGGGAGGTGAGCAGAAAAGCCACAGGAGCAACAAGAAGAGAAAGGACAGCAGGCAGCGCGCCAGAGAGTGGCAAAACCGGACAAGTGCACGGTGAGAGAGAAGAAAGCTAAAACTACGACAATCGAAGCCAGCGGAGAGCAGGAGAGCCGCGAGGGCAGCGAGAAGCGCGAGGCCAGACGCACGACGAACAACGAGACAGCGCGGAAGGCAGCACGGCAAGCGGGCAGGAGAAGAGGAGGTGGACGTAGACAAGAGCCCAAACGGAGCAATGACGAAGCAAGCAGGAGGAAAACAGGCAGGGGCAGAGCACCAGACAGAGGATGAGACACTAACAGCGAGAGGAAGACAGCGCCGGCATGGACAGAAAAACAGAAAGGAAGAGGAAGTGAGGAGAGGTGGGGACAGGCACGGGACGATTGAAACGAGTCGAAGAACGCAAACGAGGAGTAAGCAAACAAGGCACGAGAGTCAGCAGGAGACGAGAGAAAGAAAGGACAAGGCAAGGTAAGCAGTAAAGTGGAGCGAGAATAAAAGCGAATGAGAGAGGGCCGCAGCACGCGGCAAGAACAGAGGAGGACAACGGGCACGAGCGGACAGACAAGAGCAAACCGCAAGACAGAAAATGGAGTGCAGAGAGAAAGGTAAGCGCGCACGAACGAAGAATCGAGAAAAAGGACACCGGAAGCCGACAGACCGCAGGCGCCCACGGTCCACCCAGGTAGAAGCCAAAGGCATAGCGAGGGACGAAGACGGTGAAAGACAAGAAGAAGCGAGGTGGTAGGGCAGGAGAGTAAAATAAGATGCGACCCGAGGGCAGGCCCAAAGGAACAACCACAGACGAGAAGAGGAAGGGCACACGCGAGCACGAGGCTAAAGGGTCCAGGTACGAGGAGAAAAAAGAGCGCGCGGAGTAGTTCAAAGAGCAGGCGCGGAGAGTAGCAGACCAGGGAGCGAGGCAATGGGGGAGGAGCGCAGAAGTAAGAACAGTGAAAACGGAGAGAACCGACGTGACAGCAAAAGAAGATGCGCTAACCGAAAGCTTCGTATGAAAGACAGGCAGGAAGGGGACAGTGGAGGGACTAGAAAAAGAGAGGCACTAGAGGGATGAGCACAGGAAAGGGCGGGAGCGCAGGGGTGCAGCCAGCACACGTAGAGGATAAATTAGAGGGTAGGGACAAGAGACAGGAGAAGTAACCCACACGAGCAAGAAGGGCGGAATACAGAGCACGTCGTAGCAGCAAGGCGATCGCGGGCAAGACGCACCAAGAGGAGACGTAGGCAGAAAGAGACGCAGAGAAAAAAGACAGAAGACACGGACAACAGACGCGAGTGGGTGGGAAGAGAGCGGAGAGCATGGCTGCCCAAAATAAGCAAGAGAGGAACGAGAGGAGACAGAGTGAAGAAGAAGGGCAAGAGAACATGACCCAGAGAGCAGACGAGGAGAGGAAGCATGGCAAAGGAGAGGGGAGTCGCAAGGATGAGGGACTGTGGAAACAAAGAAGACAGTCACGCTAGCGACAAAAGAGAGGAACGTAAGAGGAACAAGGGCGTAACAAGAGGGATAGAGGCGACCCGACCGGGAGAACGAGAGCAGAGCCGGCGACACGAGGCTACGCGGCAGAGTCCAAGAGGGAGAGAAACCCAAAGCAGCAACGCGGAAAGGGTCGGGTCAAAGAAAAAAGGTGAAGGACGAAGACAGCCCAAGACGCGAGCAAAAGGTCGGGGCGGCACTGAGGTAAAAGAACAGAAGGCGGAAGTAGGCAGGGCGGTGCGGAGACAGGCAGAAAGAGCGAGGCGAGGAAGTACAAACAACGAAGTTGAGACCTGACGAGCAGCGAGACCGGAGAAGGAACAGCGACCAAGGAGGAGCAGCCGAGCAACGGCAAAGGAAGACGGGAGGTAAGCAAAGAGACAGGAGCAACAGGGAGAGCAAGAGAGGCAGAAGGAGAGACGGGTCGCAAAAAGCAGCCGTAGCACACGGAAGGAGACGCGGAGAAGAAGAAAAACAGCAGAACGGAAAAACAGGAGAGACGTATGAAACGAGACAAAAAGGGGACGTACAGAGAGAACAAGTACAAGAAGCAAGGTCAAGACTGTCGGAGGGCGAAGATGAAAGACTACTGTGTGAACGCAGTATAAGGAAAGCAGTCGCAGAAATTGAGAGACATGCAGAGGACAGACAAAAAGTACCAAGTGTTCCGCGAGTGACAGAAACACACGGCCGTGCTACTTACTCGATATGATGCTCCGCGCGTGTATTCTCAGGTGCTCGCTGTGAGCAGTTGGGCACTCGCTATTCGGCGCCCTCGGAGAACACAAGAGCAGGCGCAGAAGCACCACAAAGGAGCAATCGGGAGGCGACGCAGGCACACGGGAGACCAAAGAAAGGCAGAGATGGAACAGAGAGAGACGACCCAGCGGGGAATGCAGGAGAGACCGCGCGAGGAACGCAGACAGGTGATACGAAGAACGACCAGACCGCGAGTAGAAGAGAAGAAGGAGCACGTAAGTGACGAGGAGCAGGAACAACGCGAGAGAGGCAGGCTGGTAGGAAGAGAAAGGGTGAGAAAAACGAAACCCGACAGGAGAGACAAATAAATCGAAAGACACCAAAAGAAAAGGTCGAGATGCGGGACAGAGGGGGACACGGACAAGGACGGACGAGCGAGGACAAAGAAGAAACAGACGCACGACGCAGGTGAAGGGACAGTGAAGACAACAACGCCGGACGAGGGTGAGAGCAGGCGTTCAAAGAGAGCGTGCCAGAGCACGGACCGAAGAAGCAAAAGGTGAGCAAGCAAACGGAGGAAAGCCACACAAAGCGGGAAGTGAAGGAACCGAAAAGACAAGTGAGGGAGGTAGGGGAGAGGAAAGAAGACAAGATGCGGAACAGAAGAACGCGCGATCGTACAAACGTGGGCATACAAGGGAAGGGGGAGACGACAAAGAGAGGGAACAGAAGGTAAAAGAGAGATACGACACAGAAAGACAAAAAGACACGAGAAAAAGGAGCAGTTAGGCTCAAGGATAGAGCAACAGAGGAAGACGAGTCAGGTTGCAGGTGAAAGCAAAGGCCGAAGAACGAGAGAGAAAGAGTAGAGAGGAAGAAGTGAACCGAGCGAAGACAGTAGAGGGGTAGGAAAGTTGACGGAAGTCGCAGCGTGAGACAACACAGGAGAGAAGAAAGAGGGAAGAAAGTAGAAGAGGAGTAGAGAAAGAACAGATCCGGAGCGAGGGGTGTGCTGTAAGAACAACCAGGAACGTGACGAGGGGGGGCACGCCCGTGGAGACAGGGAGTGGTAGGGGGCGGCAGCCGTGGACGCACGCCATAAGGAGGAAGAGGCGTGACCAAGACAAGGGCGACCGAAGAGCGCAGAGCAGCACCGACAGACCCACCAGGACGTTGTGGTGAGAGAAGTAGGGGAGGAACTACCCCCAGAGAGCGAGAGCCTTCGAGCGACCGAGGAGCAGTGGGGAAACGAGGAGCAGACAGAGGTGACCAGAAGCGGGTCGGCAGAGCGACGCCGGCACAAAACGGACGGTGACAAGAGAAACCCGAAGGGTGAGCAAAAGGAAAAAGCCGAACACACGAGACAGTGCGAGGACGAGAACATAGGTGTCCGAGAGAGAGGGGCGACGTATGAAGACAGAAGTGGGGAGACGGTAAGCCTAACGGTTCTTTGTTTTCTTAGTGCGCAGGTCTCATACATCAAGACTTAATTGATACAGGAACCGGAGCCTAACAGATCCGTATTACACCTAATTCGGACCTAATCAAGGATCGTCCAACTTTTGTATCAACATTGTTTTTGTGTTTATGCGTGTGTTAAAACATGTTATAAACAAAGCTCTATAGCCTGCATTTGTTATTTGTGTTTTACCAAAACTGTCAAGTATTTGCTAAGTACTGAAAAATTTGAGAAATGGCCTTTTCATTTGCTTATTGTTGCTTATCCTGAATTTCAAAATGCTTTTTGAGTGTTGATTATTGTTCTTTGAGGTCTAAGGTTAATCTGTTTGTAGGTTATATATTCATAAGGATATGTTTGTGTGCTAATTTTTAAGCTCAAAAGTGTGGTTTTGTTAAGATTGCAAAAGTTATCAAAAATTTGTCTAAGTGTTGAGTCAATGTGAGATAGCCTTTTCATGAAGCTTTTTAAGTACTTATTTGAATTTCAAAATATTTTTTCTTTGTTGCTTATTGTAGCTTTTTGGCCATTCTTCTTAGTGGTATAAGCCACTAAGCCATAAGGATCTGTTTGCTAGCTTATTTTTAAACTAGAAAAGTCCCTATTGGCCTTTTTGCTTATCAGTTTTGGCCAAAAAGCTCATTTGCTTATTTTAGCTTATTTGATTATTTCTTTTGCTTATTTAGGTTTAGTGTTGCTCATTAGGATAGGTTTAGCTTAATTCAGCTTATTTGCATTAGGATAGAGCTTATTTAAGCTTATTTTCATTCTAGCTTAAATTTTTTAGTGTTAAAACTCTTTTGTTAATCTGTCATTTTCTAGCTTATTCTAGCTTAACCCCTTTGCTTATTTTTGTTTGTTTATGCTTATTAGGTATAACTTTTTAGTTATTTTCAGCTTATTAGCCCTTCTTCTAGCTTAATAGCTTAAAAAGCCCAACAGTTAGCATTTACATAGCTTAGTGGAGTTTAGGCTTATTCTTTCTTTAGACAGCTTATTTAGTGCTTATTCGTGGTTAATAAAAAAGGTTGTTTTACAAAAGTTGCTTATTTTTAATCCCTCTAAAAAGTTGTAAAAAAATGGCATGTAAAAAACATTTGGGAATTGGGGGAAGTCAAGGGTGAGCATGACTTGAACCCAGGACCTCACCCCTATTCGACCAAACGTTTTATACACACCACACGCACTACCAACTCACCCTTGGGACTTTTTCAGTTTAAGTTTGCAAAATTTATTCTTTATAGTAGTTTTAGGCTTTTTAGTTTATAAGCCATTTTCGGCTTATTTCACTGCTTATTTGATAAGCTGTTTTCACAAGCTTATTTTTATTAGATCCCTCATTGTTCAAGCTACTTTTGCTATTTTTTTCAGAATTTTTATAAATAGTTTAGTATTTTTAAACATTTAATTTCATTAAAATCGTTTTTAATTCATAAAAAATTATAAAAAAGTCAAAAAAATATAATTCTTTTTTAGAAAATTTTCTTTTAACATTTAGAACCTAGGAAAATTAGATTTGCTTTCGTAGGGTTAAAATTGTAATTTTTTGTTTTTTAAAGAACGGGATTGAAACCTGTTCATGTTTTTAGTGTTTTTAAGCTTAAATCTTTTTTGTTTTTTGTCTAGTTTTCTTTGTTCTAGCTTTTTAGTCAATTAAGACTTATAAAATCCAAAAAGATCATTTTAGGACTTAATTTTGATACTTTAGGGTTTTTAGGTCCCGTTTAGGATTCCTGTTTTGCGTTTTTAGTTAAAATTTGTCTTACCTTAATTATTTTTAATTTTTTGCCTTAATTTTCTCGTAGTTTTAGAAAACCAATCATAATCTTGTTCCATTCAAGCATAGATATCAAAACGACTCTCGACTTTCAATTGCATTCCTTGTTGGGGAAACGACCCGAGAATCATAATCCCAGATTACTATAATTGTGATTTTTTGATTCTTATCCTCCTATTTATATATTTATAAGTATATTTTATATTTATATTTATATTTATATTTTTAAAGGGTATAGTCAAAATCGATCAATGATCTCGCCTTCAAACTCATTATTCTCGGGTGGAACGTGAAGCATAGAAATTTTGCAAAACGTTGATCCATGGTTGAAATTCAAAATGGCACATTCACCTAAGATATAATAATTGTCGGAAGTGAAAAGTTCACAAGTTGCAAATATGAGTAGTGTTAGCATCTTAACTTATATTTAACGGTGATTTCGTTTTAAGCTTAGTTTGGGACGAGTGAAAAATTAGGGACGATGAATTTATCCTTCTTGGGCATTTTAGGATGGAAATGCGTATTGTTCTATGATCCCTAACGGTTATGAAAATAACGAGAGTCAAATAAGTTAGTTGCTTAAAAAGAAAAATACAAAAAAAGGGAAAAATACAAAAATATGTGTAGGAATAAGTGTATATCTTTAAGAATGGTAAAAACAGGGCTTTTCAAAGCTATTGATTCTTTAATTCCATTTGATGAACACTTAGCTGCCTACTTTTCCTGGAATTAGTCCGAGATGATTGAGATTCTTAGTTTTCTAAGATCTTATTAATAAAAAAGCTACTGAGGACAAAACGAAAATATCTTAATAAGGGGATTTTTGCGAGGTATGTGTTGAAATACACATACCTCTGACCTTTACAAGACAGGCTAAACTGACCTAAAATGTACGCAAAAAACATCGTAGAAGTAAATGTATTTGCATCTATATTGTGCAGGTAACAGATATCTAAGAAAAGGACAAAAACAAAGCCAAAACGACAAAACCGAGCACGAGAACGAAAAGAGCGTGAAAGAAAAGTCAAATCAAAGCCAAAAGTCAAAAAGTCAATGTCAACCAAAGTCAACCCCCGACAAATTCAAAGTCAAAGGCGGAGCCGATATCGAAGAAATGTTAAATGAGCCAACCCGTACCCATCTAATGGGTTGGGTCAGCCCATTTAAACATTATGAAGACTTTATAAGACTTAAGCCTTATAAAAAAGGCCTAATACTTCTTTTCTATAACTCGGCCCAAGTCCAAAAGCCCAAACCCCCTTATAACAGCCGTTAACCTATTAACCCACATCACCCTTTACGTCGTTAGTCCTTTAAGGACTAACGATGCAAGCAAACACCAAACTCAGGGACTGATTTTGCCAAAGTTCAAACAATATTCACTACCCGCCAAATGATCCAGGTAATGTTCCCCCATCGTCTCCACCTTGTCGACCCATACCTAAACATCACCCTCCCCCTCTACCCCACTCCACAAATGGCCAAACGCCACTTTGGCAATCCCATAATCCCCTATTCATCAAGGGTAAATGATAAAGATTGAAGGGTTGAGATCAAAGGGCTTGGGCACCACTCAAATTCAATGGCCAAGATGAAAGACTTGAAGCACTCACACATGAAGCACATCTGCCTTATGTCTCACACAAGAAACACACATCCTAGAACCTTCTTAGTCTTTATATAAATAGGACTCATTGTAAGCCCTTGGGCACTAAGTTTTTTTAGTTAATTTGTTAGCTTATTTTACTTAATGTTTTTTAAATTCCAAGCTTTGTAAACGTTTTAAGATTAATGAAAAGGTTTTGAGGTATTGTTTTTAAGATTCTGTGTTGATCACTTTACATAACCTGTTAAGCTTTTTTAAGCTATGATGCAGCTTATTGATCTAACCTAAGAGCTTTACTAAGCTTTTAGCTTCTTAATCTTTGCCTTTGTTACTGTTTTAAAGCTTTTAAATACTATTTTATTCATAAAAATCCTAAAAATACAAAAAAAGAATGCTCAAATGGATGATAAGCCAAACCTGGATGGGCTTATGGGTTTCACTAGCTTGTCTTTGACAAGCTAGAGTTGTAGATAAGCTCTAAGAGCATTTGTATACCCTGTTTTGAGCAAGGGTCTTGTAAGTTCTCATTTTCCATATTTTGGCTTATTTACTGTTTTACTGCTTATTGTTGCTTATTGCCTGTTATTATTTGCTTGTTTATGCTTATTAATGTTATTTAATGCTTATGTATGCCTTGTCATAGTTTAAAAATCATTTGTTTAAGTTTTCTTAGAATCTGTCTCATATTAGCTTATAAAAGTGCATAATCTATTCCAGCTTATTTGAGTGCTTAACTGTTGTTAAAATTTGCTTAATGATGTTTGTTTAACTTGTTCAATATCTGGTCTTGGAAATTTGTGGATTAAATCAGCCTTAATCAAGTTTTTATTTGAAAACTGTCATTTAAAGGGGTGTTTGGTTTAACTATTTTCATGGGTGAAAATAGGTCAAAAATGAGTTTTGACGCTTGAGTCATTTTAATTTAACATAAACTCATCCTAAAATCCAGTAGTTAGAAGTTTTCAAGAGTTAAATTTCAAAATCCTAGTTTATATAAGTAGTTGTTTGAATCTGATAGAATTTTGTTGGAAAAATCAGTTCATATGATTTGGTTTTTGCTTATTGAGTTTTTGTGTTTATTTAAGTCTTAAAACAAGTTAGAAAGATAGTTCAATAGGCCTGCATTGTTAGTTTAGTTTTTGTCCAATTTGTCAAAAATTGCTAAGTGTTCAAAACTTTGTGAAACAGCTTTTTCATTAAGCTTTTTAAGGGCTTATTTGAATTTCAAACTGCTTTCTGATTGTTGATTTAAGTTGCTTTTTGGCCAAGCTTTTTAGGGCTTATAAGTTGCTAAGCCACGAGGATCTGTTTTGTAGCTTAAAATTAAGCTCAAAAAGTCCCCTTTTGGCTGTTTGGTTAACAAGGTTTTGGCCAAAAAGCTCATTTGCTTATTTAAGCTTATTTGCTTATTGTTTTTGCTTATTTTAGGTTTAGTCTTGCTAAATAGGTTAGTTTTAGTCCATTAGAGCTTATTTCTTTTAGTTTAGAGCTTATTTAAGCTTATTTGCATTTTAGCTTAAAAATCTTAAGTATTATAGCTTTCTAGTGAAACTGCCGTTTTAGCTTATTTTAATTGCTTATTTTGGTTCAAACATGCTTATTAGGTGTAGTTAAGTATCTGGGTTAGCTTATTTCTCTTTTTGATTTGCTTATTTGTGCTCAAAATGCTTAACAGCTAGCCAAAAAAAGTCACTTAGTGTAAAATAGCTTCCTGTCAACTTATTTAGCTTATTTTTTTGCTTATTTTTTATTTCTAAAAAAATTTCTTTACAAAAGTAGCTTATTTTTAGCTTAACAAAAAAGTTGTAAAAAATGGAAAACAAAAACGTTTGGGATTAGGGGAAGTCCCAGGTGAGCAGGGCTCGAACCCGGGACCTCAACCCCATTCACCAAACGTTTTAACACCAACACACACCTCTACTACACAAGCGCCCTTGGGTCTTTTCTGTTTAGTTTTGCACAATCAATTTACTTAACCACATTTTGAGCCCCTTTTTCATAATATAAGCCGTAGCTTATTAGGCCTTTTTCTTAGCTAATTTGATAAGCTGGCTTAACCAGCTTATTTTTCCTAGGATCTTTACATCATTTAGGACTTTCCTGCATTTTTTTAGTTTTTTCCAACTTTATTTGTTATTTTTCTTTAATTTTTGTAGATTAAAATTTTAAAAAGTCATTTAAAAATAGAAAATTAATTCAGAAAAATATAAAAAAATTGTTTTTAGTTTTAGAATTAATATTTTTAGGTTTACAAACTTTAAAAACATTTTTATCATTTTTAGATTTTAAATTTCATTTTTAGCTTTTTAAATTAATTTTATAAAATAGTTTTTAATTATAAAAAGTAGTGAAAATATTTTTCTAATTTTGAATCATATTTTAGACTTTTCAAAAGTAGAAAATCATTTTTTGGAATTTTTAGGTATTTATTTGCTATTTTCTAGAATTTTTAATTGGTTAAATAGGTTTTTAATTCATAAAAAATTATTAAAAAGTCAAAAAAAATATAATTCCTTTTTAGAAAATTTTATTTTGTCATTTTAAATGTTTAGAAACTAAGTTTGCATTTTAGGGTTTAAATTTTGGACTTAAGTTGATAAATTAGTCACGTTTTTTTAGGATTCACCCGTTTGGCGCGTTTTTAGTTTCAATTTTGTGCCTTAATTGTTTTTTTAGTTTTAAATTGCCTTAAATTTCCTGTAGATTTAGAAAACCAATCATAATCTTTGTTCCATTCAAGCATCATGTGTCAAAGCGACAAACGACTTTCTAAAGTTGGGGATAAACGACCCGGGAATATCATATACTACTTCCGGTTTTCATTGAGATTTTTTTTGATAATTATCCTTATTATATATTTATGATTATTTATATTAATATATATTTAAAGGGGTAGTTTCAAAACTATCACCTTTTCTTGGATAACTTGATAAATTGCTTTGCCCTTGAAAATTGCTAAATCGCCTTCCAAAGAACTATTGATAAATCGCCTTGTTAAATCGCCTTGCACAGAAAATGTTGTTAAATCGCCTTGTTAAATCGCCTTCCAAAGAATTATTGTTAAATCGCCTTCCAAAGAACTGTTGTTAAATCGCCTTGCACAGAAAATGTTGTTAAATCGCCTTGTTAAATCGCCTTGTTAAATCGCCTTCTAAAGAAAATGTTGTTAAATCTCCTTGGCTTGGAGTGTTGTTAAATCTCCTTCCACTGAAAATTGCTATTCCACTACAGATTGCTAAATTGCCTTCCACTAATACGAAACTCAAAATTTTTAAAACACAAAAAGACTCACTTTTGATCATTTTTTTCCTAAAATTTCTTGTACAACTAGTATTACTAAGCCTATAGGTAACTTAAAATGCAAACTTTATGGTTTTTAAGCCAAAAAAATTTAAATCAAGATTTGTACTTTCTAAAGCTTTTCGAACACAAATTAGAACAAAAATGATGTTTTTCTTGATTCTAAGATTGTACACCTATATCCTAAAGATACTAGATCAGATTTACCAAGGTAAATGATCCTTTAATGTACACCAAAAGCTTCGAATACAAAAAAATAAAAAACTACGGTTTTGTATAAAACGAAACACAAACAAACACTAAACCTACCCGTGGCGAGTGATACCAATTGTCGAAACCAATAAATCACTTCACTTCCATAATCAAACCAAGAAATAAAGATAAGAATATAAGAAGATAATAGGAAGAAGTTAGAGAGAGAAAGTAAAGAGAAGAAAGATGAATGGTTAATTCTTGAAAATATGTGTGAAAACAAATGAGAACCAACACCCTTTTCCTTGGTGGAAAAGGGTTTATATACCCCGGTTCCACATAGTGGGACGTGTGGGCTTATTTCATGGGCCAGGCTCGGGTTTAACTTGGGCTTAAGCCCGCAAAGTATACAATATTAGATTGACGAACGAGCCCGATTACAATTCTAGCCTATTACAACGTTTACTAAAGAAATGACCGAGACATATGGGAATTTGCTCATCTGATATTCATAGTAACGAACTATTATTTTTGAGCTTAATATTTTAAAAGGCTAACATATTCTCTATTACTTCTCTCACTAGAAACATCCATCCAACCTTTCTCTCTCTAGTTCTTTGTGTGTTTGTTTAAGGATTACTAATATTCTACACTTCGTAACTTGATGATTAGAAGTATTCTTCTCTTGTACTTGAAGATCTAAGCTTGAATCACTTGAAAACAAATACTTAGGAATAAATGATCAAAGGATGTAAGGAAATATGTTTGTTGATTTAGAACAGAAGGAAAGTGTGTGCAAAAGGTGGAAACAGTCCACTATTTATAAGCAAAGCTGGGAGCATTTTTACCTGGCCGGCCCCCTTAGCTCTATAGCCGAGCTCTTTATTACTAAGGGGGCCGCCCTTACCTATAAAGGGGCCGCCCATAGCTGGACGTTTTAATACAAATATTCGCACAAAAACGATATTTATATCTAATGATCTTTGTGTTTTGATAATAACATATATAATGTCATACTACGTATAATTTTACGAAACAAGTTATTTAGTAGAAAGTTTACTTGACGATGACAAATCACTTAAGGTATGAATATGGAATTATTAAACATAGTTAATGATCAAAGAAAAATATTATCATTTGCATAAACCTTTTCTAATCAAATGATTTAAGTTAACACATAATTAATTATAAGCTAGTTATATTAATCATGTAAGACAAAATAGGATTAACCATAAGTGGAAACAAATCTTTCCAAATCTTCCCAAATCTAAAAGAATCTGTTTCCTTATAGGGTGAAAAGCAATATTTTTTTCTAGAAGAATCTAATAAAAAGGTTTTATTAATTATAAAACAATATTTTGTATAGATTTGGGGTTAATCGCAAAATGATGAAGGCTATCCCAGCTCCTCTAATGGATCCACCAAATATATGGGGCGGATCCAGCAAATGGTGGATCCGTGGGTCGCATCAAACAGCTGGCTGGGACAGCATTTGAATTTCAAAGTGTTGCTATAAATAGCAACCTTAAGTCTTCATTTTAAAAACAACTCTTGACAAATATTTTTACACATATCTTTTATCTTTTATTCTTTGATCATTATACTTGTTTCATAATCTTATACAAGTGATCAACTCATTCCACTCTCTAGTGAAGAACACTTACGAAGACATCAAGCTTCAAGTGTTAATAGTTTAGTTGTGTCATCACGTTTGTGATAATCATTCATCTAATACATAGTGTGTTAGATTGGTTCTATCTTGAAGTAGAACTTGGTATTTAGCTTATTACCGGAAGCGGTGTTTACGATTTTCTCCGCCTAAAGGGATCTTGTTGATATAGTGAAGAAAACTCTCAAGTTGGGTACTTGGGGAGTGAAGTAGGGTGAAGAGGAGCTTTGTAGCCGAACCACTATAAATCATTGTGTCATCGGTTTGATTTTTCTTATCTTTACTTGTTCATACTTCGTAGATTACTTATTTACTAATTGCATTGCTATCATATACACTTGTGTATATCTCTTGAGTTCACATAAGTTGACAATCTAAGTTTTATTTTTAAAATGGTAAAAACTATTCAACCCCCTCCCCCTTCTAGTTTCCACAATTGGTATCAGAAGCCAAGGTCACCCGAGATCTTTAACGTATATTGTACATTAAAGCTTGAATCGATCTATGGATTCGGATAAATATCTAGAAAGGCAATATATGCAAAGACCACCTCTTTTTGAAAGTGAACATTTTATAAATTGGAAAAATAGATTTGAAACTTATGTAAAAGCAAAAGTTTTAGATCTTTGGCATATTATCTTGAATGGTGATGGTTGCCAAAAATGAAGTTACCCAAATTTTAGAGGTTGTTCCTTTTGAAGAACAATCTGATGATCTTAAAAAGAAACTTGCTAAAAAATGAAGCTAAAATGGTTCTTTATAATGCTTTACCTAAAAAGGAATACAAAAGAATTTTTATGTGTAAAATGGATAAAGATATTTGGCAATCGTTGTTAATCACACATCAAGATAATGCTTTAGATGCGGTGATCCAAATCATCTCATTAGCGATTGTCCAAAACCACCTCGCAACAAAGATCAAAAGGCCTTCATTGGAGGTTCTTGGAGCGATAGCGAAAATGACGCCAAAGACAAAACTAACGATGAAACTTGTCTCAAGGCTCAGTTGTCAAATGAGGTAACTATTAACTCTTCTTATTATAGTGATAATGCGTCTTCTCTTGATAACAATACTATGCAAATAGAATACGATAGCTTATGTGAAATTAGCTTAAAAATCATTAACAAGAATAAAATGTTGAAAACGAAAAGAGACCTTTTACAAAAAGAAATTTTAGAATTGAACGAAAAAATTAAGAAACTTGAGAAAAGTAAAGAAATTGATATTACGTGTAAGTTATGTCAAGAACTTAAGTTGAAAACGCTAGACTTAAGGAGAACTGTCAAGTTTAAGTTTGTAAAAATTATAAAAGCGCTAACTCACTAAGAGAAATGTTAAATAATCAAAAGTCATCTAGTTCTAAAATAGGTCTTGGATTTGATAGTAGTAAAGCATCAACAAGCGGAATCAAAACCATGAATTTTGTTGGGTCGTCCGCTAAAAATGCAACCGACGGATCCACCATAAAAGTATATGGATCCACCATACCTAGATCCGTGAATCCCACGGTTGCTGAAAAAGTGGCAGAACACGTTTTTAGTCCACTCATGTCTTCGAGATCGGATTTTATCATTACTAGGAAGAAACTAATACATAATAGGATTAAAGAGTCAAAGAAAACCGTTTTTACTTTAAAACCATCACTTAAAAGCGGTTTAGGTTATGTCAAAATCGAGTGTAGGTCGAAAACACCTTCGCCTAAATGAAAAAATATTTCTCAACCAAGATACAACACACCTCAACCTAGAAGAAACTCTAAAGAACCAATTCACCAAAACATCTATCATATGAATTGGAACAACCATCAAAGTCAAGGCTTTGTAAATATGTGAAATTATATCGCATTTCAATATCCGAATCATTTGCAACAAATGCAAAGGATGTACAACAGTAACATTTTTGGACGCATGAGATATTGAGGACCAAACGCTTGAATTTGTTTTTGTTGAAATAGGTATGCTTGAGAACATGCTTGGAACCGGATGAATGGATCAAAGATAGTGGTTGATCCAAACATATGACCGGTAACAAAAGTCTATTCTCTACCTACAAAGCATACGATGGAGGTAATGTTGTCTTTGGAAGTAACTTAAAAGGAAAGATCATAGGCAAAGGTACGATCTCAAATAACTCCCTTACCATATCTAATGTAGAACACGTAGACAACTTAGCATTTAACTTACTTAGTGTCGGTTACATTTGTGACAATAAGTGTATCACAGAAGAAGGTAGTGAAATAATTAAAGATGGTAAAATCATAGGAAACGGAATTAGGAAAAATGGCTTATATGTAATGAAACTAGGAAATAAGTCCCAAGACAAACTATGTCTCGCCACGGTAGTGGATAACTCTACCTTATGGCATAGAAGACTTGGTCACGCAAATATGCATTTAATTCAATCTTTGTCATCTAAAGAATTAGTTAGAAACTTACCAAAGTTAAAGTATGATAAACATTATTATGATGCTTGCAAAATTGAGAAGCAAGCTCATGCAAGTCATAAAGCTAAAAATATGGTTTCTACTAAAATATGTTTTGAATTATTACATATGGACTTATTTGGTCCGTCAGCAATTAAAAGCTATGGAGGTAATTTATACACCTTAGTAATAGTAGATGATTATTCTAGGTATACATAGACTAGATTTCTAAAAACTAAAAATGAAGCTTTTGAGAAATTTGAAATATTAAGTAGGAAAATTCAAAACCAACTAGGTAGTTTTATAGTAGCTATTAGAACGGATCATGGTCGGGTGAATGGATAATGAAGTACAATTCGAGGAGCTTTATTGTGATGCACAATGCATTACACAATAATTTCTCCTGGCTCCACCGTACCCGCAATCCACATGGGGTTAGTAGAAAGAAAGAATAGAACCTTACAAGAGATGTCTAGGACTATGCTTAACGAACAATCCATTCCATGAAAGTTTTGGTGTAATGTCGTTGATACGTCAACTTATATACTAAATAGAATATTAATTCGACCAATACTAGGAAAAACCCCTTATGAAATATTTAGAGGTAGGAAACCCTCATTAGAATATTTTAAAGTGTTCGGAAGCAAGTGCTTCATTTTGAATACTAAAGCCTATCTAACCAAGTTTTGCCAAAGTCATACGAAAGTGTTTTTCTAGGATATTCTCAAAATAGTAAAGCTTATATAGTGTTAAATAAACATACAATGAAAGTCGAAGAAACACTTAACGTGACATTAGATGAAAGTCCTCCTCCTACCAAATTTTCATCATTGTTGATGATGATGTTGGTAAAGAAGAAGCTATTAAAAATTATACCAAAGTAGTAAATAATAATAATGAAGAAGATGACTCGATAGAAGTTGATGAAGTCGTTAACATTAAGGAGTCTAAGAATCATCCACTAGATCAAGTCATAGGAAATCTTAATCAAAGAATCTTAAGGTCTCAAGCCCAAAATCATAGTAATTTCTTTTCTTTTATATCTACCATAGAACCAAAGATGTCAATGAGGCATTAAAAGATGAAAGTTGGGTTGTAGCTATGCAAGAAGAATTAAATCAATTTGTAACTAATAATGTTTGGGATTTAGTCCCTCTACCCATGAGTCAATCCGTCATAGGAACAAAATAAGTCTTTAGAAATAAATTAGATAAAAATGGTATAGTGTCTAGAAATAAGGCTAGGTTAGTGGCACAAGGATATAATCAACAAGAAGGTATAGATTATGATGAAACATACGTTCTAGTAGCTAGGTTTGAGTCAATTAGAATAATTCTTGCTATTCCTTATGCAAATGATTTAAAATTATACCAAATGGATGTAAAAGTGCTTTTCTAAACAATTTTATAAACGAAGAGATTTACGTTGCTCAACCTTTTGGGGTTCCTTGAATTTGAAAAACCAAACTATGTTTATAAACTTAAAAGGGCTTTGTATGGTCTTAAGCAAGCTCCTAAGGCTTGGTATGATAGACTAAAAGCAATATTTTGTAAAAAAGAAATGATATTCAATGGGAATGGTCGATAGCAACACTTTCACTAAGATATCAAAGTCGCATCATTATCATTTCACAAATATAGTCGCCGACATTATATTGGTTTTCCACGAGTCAAAACTGTGTGGAATGATTTTTCAAAAATCAATGCACGGACGAGTTTGAGATAAGTAATGGATGGAGGGGAGTTGAACTTCTTCTGTGGGTCTATCAAATTAAATAAATGAATGAACAGACTATTTTTCAATCAATCCAAGTACATCAAAGATATGTTAAAGATGTTTGGGTTGGAAGATTCCAAACCAACCAAGACGCCCATGTCAACGGAGATCAAGCTCACTAAGGATGATGAAGCCGACTCCGTGGATAGCACTAAATATTGAGGTATGATTGGTAGTTTACTTTTTTAACCGCAAGTATGCCCGATGGTATGTTTAGTGTTTGCTTATGTGCTCGTTTCCAAGAAAATCCTAAAACTACCCACTTAGAAGACGTTAAGCGTATATTTAGGTATACTAGGGGAACTATACATTTAGGTTTATGGTATCTGAAAGGAACCGGAGTAGAAACTATAGTTTATGCCGACTCCGACCACGCGAGCGATTACGTTGATCGTAAAAGTACTAGTGGCGTTTGTACGTTCATGGGATGTTGTTTGACATCTTGGTTCGCTAATAAACAAACAGCCCTTGCTATCTCCACGACCGAAGCCGAATACGTCTCTGCCGGGATGGCATGTCAACAAGCACTATGGATGAAACAAGCTCTCATCTACTACGACATACGCCTCGACGAAGTTCCGATTATGTGTGACAATAAAGGTGCTATCGACTTAAGTAAAACCCCGTACAACACTTTAGAACTAAAAATATAGAAATACGTTACCACTTTCTTCGTGATAACGTCCAAAAAGGCAACATTTCTATCGAGAAAGTTGCATCCAAAGATAATATAGCTGATATATTAACTAATCCTTTAAAACGTGAATTATTTAATTATTTAAGATTGGGATTAGGAATGATGGAACTCATCATGGATAGTGATCCTCCATCCTCTCAAAAATAATCGCAAACAGAATTCTAATGAAGCAATTAATCATTATTCAAAAGATATTAATTCTCATTACAAGTTCCAATTACAAAACCTCCGATCATAAACATAATCGAGATTAGAATTTTACTAGATAAAGAAAATATCATTAAAATGACCATGGATATTTTCAAAGTCTACATGTATGGTCAATACATGAAATTACGAAATCGATTGAAAAAGTCAAAAAGAACAATCATCGAATTGCAACTCACACTTATGTTGACGATGTTTTGTTGAGTCTAAATGTTCATAAATTCGTGTGTTATTAGCAATGGTTAAATTTATGCTAAAAGTTAATACACTCCTAGTAGGATCGACTACGTTGAAATTCCATCGGGAAATTCACAACAAGTTGCATGGTTCACTCAAAACTTGAACGTCGACTCTGAAAATTTAATCACATACTCCTAATAGTATATATAACACACTCCAATTGCCAAAAACACAACACCTTGTCTCAATTTGCTTAAAAATCAACTATGTCTAATTTTTTTAACCTGCGATCTACGGATCCACAATAGGGAGATTCGTCTCCATTTTGGTAGATCTGTGAGTCTTAGAACGCGTGTAAATACTAGTTTTTAAACAACTTCTGACCACATATATCATTATCCAAACACACTCACAAACCAAAACACTAAAACCCTTCATACTAAATCACAATAATAGGCAATTGGAGCAATTAATCACAAAGATCATCAACAAATCATCAATCTAAGACTAATATTGTAAGTGATTTCATCTTGTTTTCTTTTTAATTTTGTGTCTAGGGTTCCGATTTTACACAAATCAAATAATTTGGGGATTTTGATTTTTCATACAATACTCACACAATTAGGACTAAGATATAACAATGTATAACTATTATGATACTTAAAAGGCATAATTAAAGAGATTCGCCAAAAATTAATTTTCGTCAAAACCCCAAGTTATGATTTTTGAATAAAACCTCACTTCTAGGAAATTTTTAAAACAAAGGTTGTTTAACTACATTGTTAATACAACGTAAAACATCTTTTTTATGTATTAGGACTCATGAATGTATATACGAGATGCTTAATTCATAAGCATTTTCCGTTCCATTCATCTAGAGCAATATCAAACATAGGTTGTGCATTAAGGTTTGCTTATTACTAGTATTATCGCTACTTTTCTTTTTGAGTCAAGCAAACCGCACATCCACATCACGTCCAAATATTATTTCTCTTTTCACTTATTTAAGTCATTTTCGCTTGTCTATAGGTGAGATCACGAGATAACTTAACCAAATGGATTACCAACGAACTAAAGCATACCTACCTAGAATTCATCGCTCAAGGAAAATGGATGAAGATCTTAGGGATTCTTACCGTACTCTTGAAGAACGTCTCCTTCATGAATGAAGATTCATCACTCCATCCTTCATTGAATCAAATAACATGCTTCTATTCTTTCAAGCTGTAGGCCTCGAGCCTTTTCTCACTCTTAACGAACCCATTTGTCCTAGATTTGTAGTCGAATTCTATCATAGTCTTGAAGTCAAAAGAGATGAGGAGGAACGTCCTTACATTAAGTTCAAGCTTGGTCAATTCACCTTTAAGTTAACTTCATCTCAACTCTCTTGAATCCTTCAAACTCCATACGCTCTAGAAACTTTTTACACAAGCGAATGGTCACTAAACTCTCTTGATGATCATCCCAATAGTAATTTCTTTGGCCCTAAGCATGACCTCATAAAAAACAACATCACCATTACTAGAACCACTCAAACTCAACTTTAAAGAAGCTCAAACAAACTCCACATTGACGATATTCGTCTCGATTTAAGAGGATGGGAACTGTTCTTTAGGGAAAATTTCTTTTGCTCCCTTAGCAAGAGAAATCGAGTAAATACATGTACTGCATACATGCTTTACTACTTAACCATCAAAAGAAAGTTCAACTTCACTTTGATGATTATTTATCGAATGGAGGAAGTAAAAAACAAACGAGATTGTCCCATGCCATTTGTCACGCTTTAGACTCGTCTTTATAATCACATCCTCCAAACAAACCCTCAGGCCATTGTCCCACTTGCTAGGTTCACATTCCATGAACATGTCATGGATCCTCTATACATTTCAAGGAATCCTAGCAAAGAAAAAGGAAAGAGAATTGCCTCTCCCTCGGTCACCTCCTCTTCATCTTCATCTCTCGATGACAATGAAGCACCATCCTTTCTTGAGTTCTATGATGAACTATTCGACAATGAGGACTTAACCAATGCCCAACAAGAGAAGAGAGGAATGTTCAAATGCTTAAACCGCTACTTTG
>BQNB010074684.1:0-28717 GCA_026074375.1 Tanacetum coccineum | reverse complement strand
CGAAATTAGTTAGGTGGTCTTTCGTCGAACACCTGTAAGGGCAAGACTTATGTGGCAGTGTACATGCTACTTTCCACTATTAGCCTTGGTGTCTTGAGCTTAGTGCAAAAATGCCTCTTTATGTGAAGTTGTATCTCCTATAACTGTCACATACGTTTTGAAATCTTGTTGTCCACACTAATAATATTTAAACTAAACCTATGAATTCACCAACTTTATATTGACGTTTTAAGCATGTTTTTCTTAGGTGCTTAGCTTGGATTTCGTTTCTTGAATTATGTGAAGTCTTTTTCTTGGATTGATTTTCAAGAATTTAATCTGTGTTTTTAAATACCGTTGTTGAAACTAATTTAAGCTTCCGCATTTTAACTCTTAAATCGTTTGAATTGATCGATGTAAAACTTATTAATATTTTAATTTAATGCAATAATGTTTATTTTCAAAACGTACCATTAGAGGTCGTTCTTTATGCTTTGTACTTGAGATATTCATGAACGTCACGCCTCCGGATGCTTATTCCGACGGGACCCTAATTGGGGGTGTGACAACAGACGTACCTCCTGTCACACCCCCCAAAACCGGACAGGAGCGGAAAGGTAACATTGGGGTGCGGCGTCATGGAACAAGAAGTACAAGTCACAGAAAACGACCTCAAAATGAGACGTTTTAAAATACATTTCAAACTGTTCACATTCGATACATTAAAACATCAGAGTTTGCAAACAGGTCCCAACGGTTTTAACAAAATAACACAAGTGTTTAGACATTAATAATGTTTAGATAAAGTTTTCATCGAATGTAAAATAAGAGAAAAACAGGTCCCACAGTTATAATAAAACACAATGTTTTAAAAAATTTAAGTTTTGTTGAGTGAATTCATAGGTTTTAATCATAAAATAATGATTAAGTAATCGAGTAATGTTATTGTAAACAAACAGTTTAGTGGACCACAAGATTTAAGTAATGTAAACAAGAGAAACAAATTCAATAAGTCTAAAAGAAATATGTATTATTGCACTAAGCTCATGACACTGAGACCTTAACAAGATTTTTACCCCAATAAAAGTAGGGTATACTGCTAATAACCCCAAGGATACTTCAAATGTTAAGTGCGTCACATGGTTATCTAAAAACCATAAAGTCCGGAAAAGTAGACGGGGATTGTCAGTCCCGATAGATCTATCCACAACATTCGTGCTCACTACAATAGCAACTGACGGTTCATGATAAACAGGGGACTTAAGTAGCAGAAGTGGTACTTAGGCAATAATATTCAGGCAATAATATCCGGCATAGCATACAGTTTTAAATACTTGCGTCCGGATGTAAAACATAGCATGTATATCATCCCGTAGAGTTTGTAAAACAAGTAAATAGAAAAGGGGCTATGAACTCATCGTAGGTAGAAGTAGTCGGACAAGAAATCAAATAAAGGGAGTAATCACCAACGAATCAACCACGACCTAAATATAAGTGGCGCGTTATTAAAAGCTTTAAATATTATCACGTAAATGCATAATTGCATATAAAAATAATAATATGTACATATGTATTGCATATACATAACCATGTGCTTAGAATCCCTACACGCGCCTTAAAACTCTTATAATAACATCTCAAGTGTTTTTCTTTAAGCCTACGAACTATTTACCCTTCCATTTAATTTTTATTTAGAAAAAGTTTCCATTTTTAGTAAGTTACTAATTTTTGACTTTACTATTTTTAGAAGTGACAAAAAGTTTTAACCCGATCTATGGAGTATAATATTTCTTGTCTAAACATTTTTAAGTTTATTAAATTCTTACCACATCATATGATCTTTTTACAAAAATTTTTACTAATTTTGACTTTTATTGAGTCAAAGCATTTTTAAGGTTGACCCTCGGTTTTTAACCCAAAATTACTCAATTTCAGACTTCGCAAGCCTCGCGAAGAAGTAAAACGGCATTTTGAACAACTTTTTAGTTTTAGCCGAGACCCAAAACTCGACAGAAAAGGACGAAAATGCCCCTTTCTCAAGTCTGATGTAACTAATAAAATATGAAAAACGCAGACTTTCCCTATGCTTTTCGGCCTATCATTACACATTTTTAGACTTGGCAAACCACGAGGAAAGGTAAAACGTCATTCTAAACAACCTTTTAGTTTTAGCGGAAGGCCGGTTCAGACTAGAAAGGGCCCAAAACGGCTCATGAAAATCGCATCAGCAAGTATTGATTTATAAAATGCAGAATTCAGTTTTATTGATTTCTAAACTTTCGGAGGCCATAAAAACTTCATTTTTAAGAGTTACGGGACGTGCGACCTGTCAACTCGAAGCTATTAATGTCCCCTAACATAATTTAAGTTCTAATTTTAGTTTTACAAAGTATGACTAGGCCGAATACGGCACTCTAATTTTCTGCACTAATTTTGGTAGCTTTAAACCCTTTCAAACTTTAATTTTCACACTTTCACAACATTACAACATCATTATAAGCCTAATCTCTATCTAATATTATAACCACAATTTATCCAAACATCAAGAACATCACCAATACTAATACTTAGGGATTCTTAGCACATAATTAAACACATGCACATAAAATTAAATATGATCAAAGAAAATTAAAGTATACTTACAATGTAGCAAGATAAGCAAGAAAATCAACAAGGAAGCCTTGTGGGTTCCTTGTTTATGCCGAAACCAAACACCTCAAATTAGTCAAACCCTTTATTTTTTTATACCAATATCTTCAATTACACTTGAATCAGACCTTTGTTGCTTCAGTTGTGCCCAATTTCAATTAAATCTTTAAAAACCCAAAATCTTGAAAAAGTCTTGCATGGTTGATTGAACCTTGAAATAATGGTGAGGATTAATGTGATGTTGATGTAGGATTATTAGGAAGTGTTTGATTGAATTTTTGGTGATGATTTGGTTGAGGTTTGTGGTGGGTCGGTGTTCACAGAAGAGCAAGAAGGAGACAGAGCCACACAAAGAGAAAGAAGGAGGACAGTTTTTTTCATAAAGTTGTAACTGTGTTTATGAAAAATAAAACGAAGGTGAGTTATATTTGATTGTATTATAAGGAATCATAAATGTCTAAAAAATACGTTCAAGAATATATATATAAGCTGTGATCGAGGAACATAGTCGATAATAAACATACAATAGCCTTTATAAAGATAAACTAGCGAACTCTTAACAATAGGCGTAAGAGATCGAAAAGTAAAGTCAAGTATCATATAATTTTACGAACCTATAAATACTTGTACGTATTGCTCGAGAAGTAATTATAAGCAGCCAGAGTACAGCGGCGCAAACGAATATTGGTATAAAATCAAAAGGAGAGACTACAATTTTGATCAATAGTCATAAGTAGTAGGTTTTGAAAACGACTCAGTTTTCTATGAACGGAGCTCTGATTCCATTCCGTCACACCTCCAAAATCAAGGCTACAGCAGAAAGGTAACATTGGGGTGCGACGTCCTGAACACAGAAGTATAAAGATCATAGAAAACATCTCAAACGAGAACGTTTTTAAATACATTTCAAAATGTTCCAACAATTCGAGATACATTAAAACATCAGAGTTTGCAAACAGACCCCCAACAGTTTTTAAATAACAATGTGTTTAGACATTAATAACGTTTAAGCTAAATTTTTCTTCGAATGTAAATACACACTAAAGATTTTAACAGAACACAATAATTTTCTAAAGAAGTTTTATCAAATGTTTAAACTGTAAGAGTCCTCTAAAGTACATATCAGAATGTGGCTTTCCTCCGAACAATATACTGAAAACCCTAGATAAAAACATGCTAAAAATTCGATAAAATGGGTTGTAGTGAATTCAAAAGTTTTAATCATAAAAAATATTAAGTAATTACGAGTTAATGTTATTGTAAACCAATCCACTTAAATTATGACCACAAGATTTAACGAATGTAAGACAAGAGAAACAAATTCACCAAGTCTAAAAGAAATATGTATTATTGCACTAAGCTCATGACACTGAAACCTTAACGTACTTCAATCAATAGATTAGAATGCCCCACGAATGTGTTAGACGAATAAGTGCAGGCCTAGCTCGAGTTGTGCGCTGTGTGTCCATTAGGAGGTTGGTTGTGATGTTGCTTATTTGCAAAACTATCTATTTATTATAAATAGATATGCCATCTCTTATATAATTCATGGTCAAATCAATAAAATAAGCTAGCATAATTACTGGTATCAACAGCCTTCATGATCCGATCCCCAAAACCCTAAATCATCAAACCTCACCTCGATTTAACAGTCGAACTCATCACTCTGCCATGACAAACTCGAATACACCACCACCCCCTCCTGCCTTGACCTTTGGTTGAAAAACTCTACGCGGTAACATAACAACATAGTCTCGTACCCGATAAAACTCGATCTTCAGAATCGAAGCTACTCCACCTAGAGTTACTTTTCAAAGGGCACTACAAGCAACTTTAACGTGCTAAACCACATCGATGGATCGACGTCCACATCTGATCCACCAACCGACGAATGGATCACGGCTGACTCCATCGTAAAATCATGGATCTTTCTTACCCTTTCTCCATGCTTCGTGAAAAGGATGATCACCACCGAACCAGCATCCTCAAAAGCCGCCTGTGACACCCATCGAAACCATCTCCAAGAAAACACAAACAGACGAACACGTAGCCGTTTGCTTTAGATAGGTTGAAACTAACGTGAGGTTCATACAATTGGGCGATGACACACCAGAGCCTACTTCTCCAAGAAGTGTATTCCTTATCGAGCATCTCTCAACCGACCTTGGTCTCGTACCATAGGATGATGATGAATATAGTCACCTATGCCATCAATGGTCCTAAGTGAAAAATACGGAAGCCTTGCTCAATCATAATTAGCACACAAAGATCCCTTCCTGACCTACGCAACTGTTCGCATTACCATGGTCACGACGAGGAGAACTCTTCTCCGGTCTAAGCAACCCGAATACTCTCATACTCCACTACATCAAGCTCGACCACAAAGTGCTTCTAGCAACATCCAACTAATAAACTACGGATTCACAGACCACCGCAACAAATCAAGATCAGCGATGCCCGTAAAATGAGAACAAGACCGAGATCCCTGCCGCAACTTTGGCCGAGGTTAATTTGCCGTTTGGGGAGCGGAATTGTCGTTATCATTCATGCCTCAACCAAAAGGCACCAATTAAACCCAGGGCGGCCGAGACTTATCTCAACATAATACTCGCTCCATGATCAACAAGGTCCTGGACACACTGGTCATAAATTCAGCCAGCCAACAACACCTTCTATTCCCTCATTCACGGCCCTAACAAAACCTATGTGCCCCAGTATGGCTTATCCAATTCGCAGGGTCAAGCAAACCAGATCAACAATAACAAGCATAATAAGGCTTGAAGCCTAATGCCCGCTCCAGGAGTTCAGCAACACGAACCACACCAGCCCACGTCGGGTTCTATGGCCACCATAAGCCCTACTCAGCTGCTGTATAATAAGCAAAATCAATCTGTCCTCCCTCGGGTTTCGAACTATCCAAGAGACACAACTGCCATCATTGATTCTAATACATTGACCTTACAGGATCCGGCTGAACTCAAATTGGAACATGATACGTGGCGTCATCCAAACAGCAGCGATAAAAACAAGCACATCAGATAAAATCTCAAGCTCACTTCAAATCACCTCTAACTCTTTATTTAATAATCTAGTACTATTTTTAATCTCGCATATATCCACACAGTTCTTGTTGGTGACAGGGAAATCTATTCCTGTCACCAACACGGCCATAGCACGCTAACCCAAACTCCCCTATCGTACATCTTCACTTAATAATGTTCTAATTACAACACCCAATATTGTCAAAAACTTAATTTTTGTACGTCAATTCAATCGTGAAAATAAATGTACCATTGAATTTGACAGAGTTTGGTTTTCTGTGAAGTATTTCCGTCCGGACGTCGTCAATTTTCTCTCAGATGGTGACAGTCACGGGTGACCTTTATCCAGTTACGTCTCCGTCGTACCCTTAAGCTTTTCTGGTTAGAGCATCAAACGTGGCAAGGCCAACGACATTGGTCCATCCCTGATGAAGTGAACGTTGCTACGTCGTTTAGTTTATAATAAAATTTTTAATTGCATGAAATAAAGACACATCATCCGTCTTTGTCCACTGCTTGTCAGCTTGGTAAACACATGAGGCTTCCTCTCACTTTCAAAAACTATTTGTTTAAGGCTCCTTTGAGATAGTTATCCAACTGAATTCTGGACATTCTCCTATTACTAGTGTTTCGGTTAATTAAATATTAAGTCTTGATTCTTGAACATTCACACAATTAACTTATATGGTTGTACCCTTTACGACATAAGTCCGATGTGTTGGTCCAAATTTATTCCAATTCGAGCTTATAGTTAAAACCGAATAAATTGGTGACATAAAACTTTGTCAATGTGATCATGTGGGAGGTATTTGACAAAAACTTGCCCTTCCCGCAATCTATTTGTGTGACCAAGAATATATTCCTTCGTTTCTCTATACCAAGACTTCACAACAAAATGGAAAATCTGAAACGTAATGATAACGCACCATCAACAACATGATTCGTACTTTATACTTTTCCCAAGCTCATTTGCCACCGAATTTTTGAGTTAAGCCTTCACATGGCCGCCTACCTCTGAACATCTTTACCACTCCACCGGCCATCAACAATGAAATACCTCACACATCAGAAGACAAGCCAGGCAACTTAAGAAAATAAGCCTATTGTGTAATCTTACATCGCCGTTGTTAAAACAACACCGAACTATGCGTGAACATTCCGGTTTTTGGTTGGCCTTTGCTATCCTCATCTTCACAAATAACAAAATCACCAAACTTGAACCACGAGCACACCACCCGTCATTTTTTTTGAGGTATTTCCTGACAAATCTCCTGTGGATATCGATGCCTAAACTTAACACGAATAAGAATCCATCTTATCCGTCATGTAACATTTGATGAGACAGTTTTCCCATATAGATCACTCCTCATCTGACTCACCTCGTAAACATTTTTGGACACTTCGCCCAACATCATACATCAACACATTCATATCAACTCACATCGTGCATCACCACTTCCCACCACCGACTAAAACATCTACTACTGACACTGCTCCACCCAGTCCACCACGAAGCCCACTCCAACCGGCTCACCAAACACATAAGTCTAGCCTACTTCCCCACTCACCAAACGTCCAGCCCACATCAAACGCATCCACTGAAACAACTATTCCTACACACAACCACAATAATCCCACCTCGCCTCACACACTAGGAAACCCATGTCACGTCGCTTATCGTGTCGGTACATTCCGTCCCACCAAACGTTTTACAACTACACGTGTCCACCATATCACCTATTCCTAAGTCCTATCCAATTGCTTTTTGTGACCCAAATTGGTATCGTGCTATGCTTGATGAATATACTGCTTTAATTAAAAATAATACTTGGATTCTTGTGCCTCGGCCACCGGACACGAACATAGTTCGTTCTATGTGGCTTTTATTGGGCATAAGTAATAATGCGATGGTACCCTCAGTCGGAAATAGGCTCGTCTTGTGCAAATGGTAGCACTCAACTTTCATGTATTGATGGGATAGACAATTTAGTCCGTTTGTCAAACCGGCACTATTACGTTCAGTACTTAGTCTAGCCATTTCTAGACATTGGCCGGTTCACCAGCTTGATGTCAAGAATGCCTTTTTACATGGATCATTATCAAAGACTGTATACATGCACCAACCTCTTGGTTTCCGGGATCCGTAGCATCCAGATCATGTTTGCCTTCTCTAGCGATCTCTTTATGGGCTTAAACAGGCCCCTCGGGCTTGGTTTCAGAGATTTGCTGCATAAGCTCACGGGATGGTTTCATCATAGTTCAGCTGTGACTCTTTACACTTTCATCTACAGAGACAGGGGCACACGCTGCGACTTGCTTTATATGTTGATGGAATATTAGTATTAGACTACATCTTCTTCTGATCTGTTACAGCAAATTATCACTTCTCTTCATGCAGAGTTCTCCATGACTTGATGTGGGCTCAAGTTAATTATTCTTGGGCATTTCTGTGACTAAGAGAAAATCTAAAAATCGAATACTTCGGGGATGTTTCTATCTCAACAAAAGTATGCGACTGAGGTTCTTGATCGGGCTGGTATGCTTAATTGTAAACCGTGTCGTACACCTGTTGACACGGACTCCAAACTTTCTGCAGATGGTGCTAACTATTTCTTACTCTAAACATTATATCGAAAGCCTAGCTGGGCCATTACAGTATCCTCACCTTTACCCGGCCTGACATTTAATGATTCTGTTCAGCAGGTTTCTGTCTCGTTTATGCATGACCCCCGAGAGCCTCATCTCTCTGCTCTCAATAGAACTGTACGGTATGTGCTTGGCACCTTGTCCTAATGGAATTACCGCTTATACCTCTAGCGACGTCATCTATAGTGGCCTTACATCAATGTGGATTGGCGGGTTGTCCCACTACTCGTGCGATCACACCTTATGGTATCATTGTGTTTTTCTTGCACAATCTCTCTCCTGGTCATCGAAGGCGCCACTTTACTCTCTTTCGATCTAGTGCAGAGGCTGAGTAGATATCAGGGTGAAGCCAATGCGGGTGCTGAAACTTGCCGTTACGTAAATCTAGTTACGTGAACTTCGATAACACCTCTAGCCACTGGCTACACTTGTCCTATTGTGAACAATGTGAGTGCCGTCTATCTCTCTTCTAATCCCGAGCAACACAACGCACGAAGCATATCGAATTGACATTCACTTTGTTCCGGGATCTTGTTGCTACCGTGTACTATACGGGTTCTACACGTCCCCGTCACGTTATCAGTATGCGGATATCTTCACCACAAGGTTTACCAACTGAGTTTATTATGTATAGTTTCGAACCAGTTGAGCGTGTTTCGTACAGCTCCCGTTCAAACGAGCGGGTGATGTAGACGAATAAGAGGCCCAAGCCCGATTTTGGAGCTTGTGGATCCATTAGGGTTAGGTTTTGATGTTGCTTTATTTACAACGACTATCTATTTATTAAAATTAGATATGGCCATCTCCCTATTTAATATCATTCAAATCAATTAAAATACTATCATATTACAGAAAGTAGGATGTTCTTCTCGCCAAACACCCAAGAGAAAGTAATACCCAAATGTTAAATGCGCTCACATGGTATCTCTAGAAACGAATAATCATGACGGGGAATGGACATTCCCTGACATAGATCTATCCACACACCTCGCGCTCACTACAATAGCAATTGACGGTTCATGATACTAGGGGACTTAGATGGCAGAAGTTGTACTTAAGCAATAATATTCAGGCAATAATACAGGCATACATACAGTTTTTTTATGTATATTGTTGTATTAAAAACCACTTGTGTCAAAATGTAAAGCAAGCAAGTAACATGGCTCCCCCCGGCACTTTGTAAACCAAGTAAGATAGAAAATGGGCTAATGAACCACACGTAAGGTATAAGTATGTTCCGGTTACAAAAACAAATAAAGAGAATAAGCACCAAACGAACCAACCACGACCTAAAATCATATACATAGTGGCGCGTTATTAGAAGCTTCAATATATATGCCACCAATGCATAAATTGTATACTAAAAATATAATGTGACAATATATATAATTCATAGACATACAACCATGTAGCTTAGACAAACCCTTCACGGGCCTTAAAACACTTATAATAAGCATCTCAAGTTGTTTTTCTTTAAAGCCTAAACTAACTATTTACCCTTATGTCGTTTAATTTTTTATTTTAGAAAAAGTTTCCATTTTTAGTAAGTTACTAATTTTCGACCTTACTATTTTTAGAAGTGACAAAAAGTTCTAACCCGACCTATGGAGTATAATATTTCTTGCCTAAACATTTTTAAGTTTATTAACCCTTGACCACATCATATGACCTCTTTACACAAAATCTTTTACAAATTTTGACTTTTAATTAATAGATCAAAGCCTTTTCTCAGATTCTTTTGTCTCCGTTGACCCTAGTAGATTTTTAAACTCCATAATTACCCCATGTTCAGACTTCGCAAGCCTTGCTGGAGAGTAAACGGCATTTTGAACAACTTGTATAGTTTTAAGGAGCGAGACCCATAATCAAACTCGATAAAAAAGGACCAAATAGCCACATTTCTCAGTGTCGGAATGTAACTAATAAAATATGAAAAACGAGACTTTCCCCTATGCGTTTTCGGCCTATCATATTACACATTTTTTATTGGACACTTGGCAACACCTCTGCGAAAATGGTAAAACATCATTCTAAATCAACTCTTAGTTTATAGGGCGGAAAGGCCCGTATCAGACCAGAAAGGGCCCAAAATGGCTCATGAAAATCGCATCAACAAGTATTGATTTATAAAATGCAGAATTCGTTTTTATAAATTTGTAAACTTTCGGAGGCCATAAAAACTTTATTTTTAGGAGTGTGCGACCTATCGATTCGAAGCTATTAACGTCCCCTAACATAATTTAGGTTCTAATTTCAGTCTTACTAAGTTTGACCCGGCTGAATAAGGCACTCAAATTTTCTGCACTAATTTGGGTTATTAAAGAATAAAATATGTTAAAATAAATATATAAATTAAATAATTTTTTATTTTCTCTCTCTTATTTTTCTTTCAAATCAATACTAAATCCAAATCTCATTCTAAACCCACTTACAAACCAAACGGGCCCTTAGTGATTCTTAGCACACAATTGAACACATGCACACAAAATTAAATATGATCAAAGAAAATTAAAGTATACTTACAATGTAGTATAATAGCAAGATGTTGTTATCGAACACCAAACACCCCTTTATAGCAAAACCCTTAATCTTTTTGCAACCCAAAATCTTTCAATATTGCTTATAATTAAACCCTTGAAGCCCTAGCTATACCCAAAATCATGGAATTCTTCAAAATCCTAAAATCTTGAAAGTGCCTTGCATGTTGAATTTTCTTGAAAATAACTAATGGGGATTAGTACATGAATGAATTAGGAGGTAATTTAAGTAGTTGATCAAATTTTAACAATTGTCACTACAAGAAAATGTGGTTTTTAGGACGAAACTTTTTGGAACGATAAAAAATTTGTAGGATCCCGTAATCACTTCATAACATACATCATACACGAATCAAACTAGAAATTAGAGATAAAGAGGTGGCGATGGTGGTTTTGTTGATGTCGAACCACACAGAGAGAAAGGAGGACAATTTTTTTTATAAAGTTGTAACTGTGTTTATGAAAAATAAAAGGAAGGTGAGTTATAGTTGGATTCTATTTATAAGGAAGCATATTGCCTAAAAAATATACGTTCAAAAAGTTAGATATAAGCGATCAAACATAGTCGATACTTATATAAATTGCCTTTATATAGATAAATAGCGGTACTCTTAAAAATAGGCGTAAGAGATCGAAAAGAAAGTCAAGTATCATATAATTATTATCTATATAATACTAGTAGTATTGCTCGAGAGAGTAATTATAAGCAACCAAAAAGTACGCGCGCACGGATATTGGATAAAACAAAAGGAGAGACTCAAAATTTTGAAAAGTAGTCATAGTCAAGGTTTTGAAAACGACCCAGTTCTCTATGAACGGAGCTCTGATACCATTCTGTCACACCTCCAAAATCAAGACTGCAGCGGAAAGGTAACATTGGGGTGCGACGTCATGGAACAAGAAGTATAAGTCACAGAAAACGACCTCAAAATGAGACGTTTTAAAATACATTTCAAAATGTTCACATTCGATACATTAAAACATCAGAGTTTGCAAACAGGTCCCAACAGTTTTTAAAAATAACACATGTGTTTAGACATTAATAACGTTTAGCTAAAATTTTCTTCGAATGTAAATAAGATAAAGATTTTACAGAACACAATATTTTCTAAAGAAGTTTTATCAAATGTATAAACTGTAGAGTCTTTAAAGTACATATCCGTGCGGCTTTCCTCCGAGCAATATACCTGAAAACCTGAGATAAAACATGCTAAAAAGTCAATAAAATTGGTGAGTGAATTCATAGGTTTTGTTGATAAAATATAATGCCTAAAAACTTTACTAATATTTTTTCACATTTTTACATTTTGATAATCACAAAATATAAAAACGTTCAACGTAAAATTAAACGTAAACAAGTAATTAGTAGTAAATTCTAATTTCAACAATCATTAAACAATGAGTTAATTAAAAATTATCAATATTCATTCTCACAAAACTGGTCAAACAAAAAAAAATTCCAGGTGGCGGCCCCCTTAAAATTCAGGGGACCGACCGTGTAAAATGGGTGGCCCCCTTATTTAATTAATGGGACCGCCCATCTAAAAAGCCAAACAAACCCTTTTCTCTACAAAACCAATTACCAAACACCCGTTTATCTTCTCCCTCTTCTCCCTGCTACTGTGTGACGAACACACACACATTTAAAAACTATAAAATCTAAATCTCAAACTCAAAATCCATCCAATTTCACAAAGGGCAATCACCTACAACTCGATTAACAACACCTATTGTAAGATTCCTATACTTATCTTTTTCAAATTCATCTAATTTTGTTCTTAATCAAAATTGGGTATAATTATATTTTTTGTATCTTTTGATTTTTAGATTAGAACTAGGAAATCCATAACTACGATGATTCCCGTAGTCATAAGAATTCAATACATTCATTAGAATTGAGTCACAAAATTTTTTTTGCTCGAAAATTTTATAAATATATATACATATTTTTCATTTTTTGAAACAAAGGTTATACATTGTTGATTCATGCCAAAAACATGTTAAAACAACAATACATTGCCCATCAAAACATACATTCCTAAATGTATACTTTTCGAATCAATGGATAATGTGTTATAAAAATAAAGGGGTGTTTGGTTCGTTTCTTAGGATCAATTTTTAGAGTCGAAATAACCATCACTATAGTTTTGTCACTTGTATAAACACTTAACAAACTTGTATAAGTCATCAAGATATATAATTCATATATATTTTGATATATTTTATAAAAGGTATAAAATAAAGGGGCGTTTGGCTTGACATTTCAAAAACATAGTATTGAGTCAAAACAAACACTATTTAACTCTTGTCAAGTCAAAAATAATAAACTTATACTTGTCAAACAAAATATACACTTAACGCATAATTTTCGACAAGCTTAGACAAATTTTGTATTGATAAGGGAGTGTTTGGGTTATTGTCTTGATGTTGAAATATATAACTAATATATATTCTTCGACATCCTAGATTAAGTCAAAAATAAATTAAGGAACATATGGATCACTTCTTAGGTTTTTACTTTTAGAGTCGAAGTAATCCTTGTCCCACATTTGTCAAAAACTTCACTTTATTTTCTTTATTATTTTCTTTTGTAACATTTTTATTTTGTTGATATCTTGTTTAGGTGACAAAAATGCCGAAAGCTACTACCACCGATATATCTCTCACTAAATCCTACATCCCAAAAGTATCCAAAATTCCCGGCATCTCCCCTACTATTGCCCAATTCTACAAACCTATTAAAAACCGCAACATTCACGAAGGTCGTGTTGTTGATCAAGCAGCTTATACAAATCCAACACATCGAGTGTCTTTCTCACTAACATTCGGTTTCAAATTGTTCTCTTTCCAAATCACCGAACCGATTGTTCAAGATTAGTCTTGTATTTCTATAGTCAAGTCACGATAACAAAAGATGAATATGGCTATCCTTGTTATTCCTTTATGATTCACAACACGAATTCATAACTCTCACTCTCGCTCACAATTAGGTCAAATTCTCAAATTCATTAAAATGGTTCAAGCCGTTTTTACAAACGCATGGATCTTCATCTCCTTGAGTTATTCTTGAGAAACCGAGGGACATATTGCAACCGATATTCGGATCTCGAAGACATTCGTCGACTTCTTGGAATTGGAACTGTGTCATGGTAGGGGACGTACCATTAAAGTCAAACGGGTCTCTATCAATCTTAAATCCAAATTCTCACCAAAGAATTAAGCCCCGACATGAAGCAATAGGAAGAGCTCATTAGAGAAAATGTGTTCGGACTAGGAGGACATCGGGATCATCTTCCCGCTTGTCTTGCTCACATGTTGTATTGTGTTGTTGCCGAAGAACAATACAATCTTGCTTATTTTTTCGTCAAAAGAATCCAATGTGCTTGAGTATACTTAAACGCCAATCTTCAGTATGGCATGGTTCTTACCTCGTCTTTATAGAAACGTCATGGAAAACATATCATCATCTTGACCAATGGGGATTTATGAACATTGTTGATCGAGTCATGCGTCCTCTTGCCCTAAAACAAACTCGACGACCTCGAAGTGATCATGGCAAGGCGAGTCATTCAGTTATCGTCTTATTTATAAGCAATCACAGGCACTCCATCTCATCAACACGATGATGATGATGATGATGATGATGATGATGATAATGTCCAAACTTCTCATGCAAGTACTCCATCTCCTACCACCTACCATAACTCTCTTGATCCTCTTAACTACCAAAACTACCAAATGCCTTCCGTTTCTGAACAAACGGATGAAACTCTCTTTGAACGACAAACTGCCTTGCTTAACCAAACGCAACAACTGCATAAGAAGATGCGCAGAGGTTTCAAATCATTTGGAAAGACACTAAAAGGAGTGTTTAGCAAGAAGAAATAATGAAGACATAGGAGTGATGTGAGCTAGATGGCTAAGTGTAGTTTAAGACAATTTTTAACTTAATTATATGTATGTTATTAAAAACTTGTGTGGTCATCATCCGACGTATTCAGAAAGACTTATGTGTTTGTCATTTTTAGGTACTTGTTTGCTATGATGACTTAAACTTTTGGTTGTTTTATTAAATCAACTAGTTGTGCCACTTTAGTTTCATAATTTAATGTGTTTATTACATGTTATATGATTAAATGTGCTCATAAAACTCAATACGGTTTGCTGCAAATAAACCACCAAAACAGAAATACTTTCACAAAAATCTGAGAAAAATCGTTTTTCTGTGAAAAATGGAACCAACAGAGGGCGGCCCTCTTAAGTCAACACGGGCGGCCCCCTTAATTTTAAGGGGGACCACCCTAGTATTTCACGGGTAAAACAGTATTTTTCTGCTTTTTGACCCTCTTTTACCTAGTCTCAGCTATCTTTGCCCAGAATGCTCGAACACAATTTGGAATATATAAAACTAGTTTAAATCATTTCCATACTTTAAAACCAATTTACTTCCATAAATTCCCTCCTTATGATCACCTCCAACCACAACATCTTCTTCTCATTCATCAAACCATATCAACATCCATGGCATCACTAGCGAGCCTCCATTTCAAAGCCTATAAGAGAAAAAATTCAACATATTCCACCAAAACAATTGTTTGTGGATTTAACCCATGTTGACACAAAAACTCCATCACCCAACTTCAACTATCTTAAACTAGTGCTCCTAATGCTCCCTCCAAAACATCTTCACCAAAAGATACTTCCTCATCCTCAATTGACTAAATACCCAAATCACCTAACCTTCTCAAATCACTTTTCACCTAATTGGTTACTTGAAACTCACCAACATCTCCTCCTCTAGAGTTTCTCCACCACCTCCAACTCATGAAAAATGCAGAACAATGGACATCACTCTCACTTTCACCAATAACCCCCACTTGATGTCCAATTGATACTCATCACCCTCACCAACTATCTTTGGTCTTCCAATTCCTTGGGGAACTTCTTGAGGTACTTGGAGAATTCATGTTGTGTTGCAATCACAATCGTACTTTATTTGGGTTAAGAGATGAACTTAATATATGTTTTATATATTGGACATAGGCTCTCTCAACACCAACAACCATCATCCCACCACCTCCACCATCTACACCAAACTAAACATACTCTATGTTTAGTTTCTCAAAATAATTGTCCATCCACCATTTTGCAAGCAAGTCCTACGGAGCTTTACTAGTTATAAGACTCTTTGTTGTTTAAAATTTTCATGAATGTTAGAGCAGTTTTTTTCCTTTGTTATGCTTGAGTGTTGGTTCACACACTATCTTTACTTTCAATTGATGTTTATTTGTGTTGCATTATAGTATGCCATATTTTTCCTTCTTGCTACATGTTAGAAATATTTGTATTGTTCTAACTCGTTTTTGTAGCCAAGAAACCATAGCTCGATTCCTTGGTGCCCTCGAACGAGGGGGAGCACACATCAAGGGGGAGCATTTGTTCCGTCGATTTTACTAGCAATTCTCGACGATGCCTTTTTGATTCTACAAAAAGGGGGAGAAATGACATGAAACTCACTAAATACTTGTTTAAAAATAATTTTACATTTAATGAGTTTAAATTTTGTAATCATCAAAAAGGGGGAGATTGTTGATAAAATATAATGCCTAAAAACATTACTAATATTTTTTCACATCTTTACGTTTTGATAATCACAAAATATAAAAACGTTCAACGTAAAATTAAACGTAAACAAGTAATTAGTATTAAATTCTCATTTCAACAAATACATCACTTGAAGGTATGAATAAATAAATGCTTAATGCATTTTATGATCAAAGGAATTTTTTATTCAACCTCACACTTTTATAAAATGTTGTAAACATTTTATAAACATTACAAAACATTTTCTACAATTAAAAGAAATGTTTTATTCAAAATAAACATTTTGAAATTCAAATTTTCGAACCTAAAACGGCTAGAAAAGCTCCAGAAAATCCCCCCTACACAAAAGACAAACTGGGGAAGCCCCAGTCTAGGGCGGCCCCCTTAAATACACGGCCGGCCCCCTTAAAATTAAGGGGACCGCCCACCTATTTAAGGGGACCGGCCCTAGGTAGACGCTCCCCCAGTTTGTCTTATAAATACTGGACTTTTCCCCATAATTTTCTCACCTTTTGCACTCATTCTTTCTGTTCTAAAACAGCCCACACATCTCATCAAAATCCTTTGATCATTTAATCATAAAGCTTTGTTTCCAAGTGATCCAAGCTCAATTCCTCAAGTGCAAGAGAAGAATACTTCCATCCTCAAGTGAAGAAGTATTACACCTTTGTGTGTTGTTGCAATCTTATTGCATCCATATCATAATTTGTAAATCTTTTGTATATCTTGTATTTGTATGTAGTAGCTAGATCTTGGCGATCTTTGTAAGTATAGATAGATCGTGATGATCTTACCAAGTAGTGTTAGTTAGTTATGGCATAAGTAGTGTGGTGAAGTGAAGTCGTGAAGTTGTGAGGAAGTTGTAAAGTTGTGAAGTCGTGTTGTGATAGATTGGTTCTAGCTAAGATTAGAACTGAATTTTTTCCTTTAGGGTGCGTGGGAATTTGTGTCGTAAATCGGTGTAAGCAACGTTGTGTACGGTTTTCTCCGCCATAAGGGAGCTTGTTGACATAGTGAAGAAAACTCTCGAGTTAGGTGATCGGGGAGTGGAGTAGGGCGAAGAGGTGATTCGTTACCGAACCACTATAAATCCTCGCGTTGTGGTTTGATTGTTCTTACTCTTATCTCTTGTCTTACATTATTTCCTCACACTATCATATCAATTGTTTAGATAGATATATTGTTCATATTGTGCAAGTATTGAGTTCACATAAATTCAAATCTAGAATTTTTACAAACACTTTAAAACCCTAAGTAAAAAAGCGGTAAACTATTCAACCCCCCTTCTAGTTTTCCACAGGTTTTAATCATAAAATAATGATTAAGTAATCGAGTAATGTTATTGTAAACAAACAGTTTAGTGGACCACAAGATTTAAGTAATGTAGACAAGAGAAACAAATTCACCAAGTCTAAAAGAAATATGTATTATTGCACTAAGCTCATGACACCGAAACCTTAACGTACTTCAATCAATAGATTGGAATGCCCCACGAAAGTAGGATGTTCTGCCAAACACCCTAGAAAGTAATACCTCAAATGTTAAATGCGCCACATGGTTATCTAAAAACCATAATCAGGACAGGGATGGTAAGTACCGATAGATCTATCCACAACACTCGCGCTCACTACAATAGCAATTGACGGTTCATGATACCAGGGGACTTAGATGGCAGAAGTGGTACTTAAGCAATAATAGCAGGCATAACATACAGTTTAAAAAGCACTTGTGTCCAAAATGTAAAGCAAGCATGTAATCTCCCCCGGAATTTGTAAAACAAGTAAATAGAAATGGGATATGAACTCACCGTAGGTAGAAGTAGTCGGACAAGAATTAAATAAAGAGAATAAGCACCAACGAATCAACCACGACCTAAATATAAGTGGCGCGTTATTAGAAGCTTTAAATATTATCACAAAATGCATAATTGTATATAAAAATAATGTGTACATATATATTGCATATACATAACCATGTGCTTAGAATCCCTTCACGAGCCTTAAAACTCTTATAATAACATCTTAAGTGTTTTTCTTTAAGCCTACAAACTATTTACCCTTCAGTTTAATTTTTATTTAGAAATAAAAAATAAAAAAAACAAATTTCATTTTTAGTCAAGTTACTAATTATCGCACCTTATACTATTTGTAGAAGTGACAAAAAGTTCTAAACCCGCTCCTATGTTGTATAATATTTTTTGCATAATACATTTTAAGTTTATTAAACCCTTACCACATCATATGATCTCTTTACAAAAACGTTTACAAAATTTGACTTTTATTAAGTCAAAGCCTTTTCTATGTTAACCTTCAGATTTTTAACCCAAAATTACCCATTTTCAGACTTCGCAAGCCTCTTGAGGAAGTAAAACGGCATTTTGAATAACTTTTTAGTTTTAGCCGAGACCCAAAACAAGACAGAAAAGGACGAAAATGCCCCTTTCTCAGGTCTGATGTAACTAATAAAATATGAAAAACGCAGACTTTCCCTATGCTTTTCGGCCTATCATTACACATTTTTAGACTTAGCAAACCTTAGGGAAAAATAAAACGTCATTCTAGTCAACTCTTAGTTTTTGAGGTTGGGCCGGTTCAGACCAGAAAGTGCCCAAAACGGCTTATGAAAATCGCATCAGCAAGTATTGATTTATAAAATGCAGAATTCGTTTTTATAAATTTTTAAACTTCCAGAGACCATAAAAACTTCATTTTTAGGAGTTACGGGACGTGCGACCTATCGATTCGAAGCTATTAACGTCCCTTAACATAATTTCAGTCTTACTAAGTTTGACCTGGCCGAATAAGGCACTCAAATTTTCTGCACTAATTTGGGTAGCTTTAAACCTCTTCAAACTTTAATTTTCACACTTTCACAACATTACAACATCATTATAAGCCTAATCTCCATCCAATATTATAACCACAATTTATCCAAACATCAAGAAACATTACCAATACTAAATAACTAGGGATTCTTAGCACATAATTGAACACATGCACACAAAATTAAATATGATCAAAGAAAATTAAAGTATACTTACAATGTAGTATAATAGCAAGAAAATCAACAACTCAAAACCCTTGCGGGTTCTATGTTGTTGTGAACACCAAACACCCCTTTATAGCAAAACCCTTAATTTTTTTGCAACCCAAAATCTTTCAATATTGCTTATAATTAAACCCTTGAAGCCCTAGCTATACCTAAAATCATGGAATTTTTTCAAAATCCTAAATCTTGAAAAAAAAAAATGCCTTGCATGTTGAATTTTCTTGAAAATAACTAATGGGGATTAGTACATGAATGAATTAGGAGGTAATTTAAGTAGTTGATCAAATTTTAACAATGGTGGTGATGGTTGTTTTGTTGATGTCGAACCACACAGAGAGAAAGAAGGAGGACAATTTTTTTTATAAAGTTGTAACTGTGTTTATGGAAAATAAAAGGAAGGTGTGTTATAGTTGGATTCTATTTATAAGGAAGCATATTGTCTAAAAAAATTATATGCGATGTTTGTTTGGCTCAAAGTGGCTGGCCCCTTATGGGCTTGGACCATGGCTTATGAAATTTTTTTAACAAATTGCTACACTTTTTAACAAATTGCACTACACTAATTTGGGCTACAACATTTAGTTAATATGCTAATAGATGTAAAAACACTAGTTTGACATGGTTTCGGCTAAACGCGAATCAAAACTGAAAATGGTAAAAATAAAGTTTATAAAACTTTGGGGTGAAAAATGGAAATATTTTAATTACCGATATTACACGAAGACGGAAGATAAAAAACATAACCCCCCCCCCCCCCCCCCCCCCCCCCCCCCCCCCCCCCCCCCCCCCCCCCCCCCCCCCCCTTTATCTCTTTCCGTTTCCATTAATGTTATCTTACACCTACACCCTACAACCCTTTAAAAGACCTCTTAGATAGTAATGAATAATGCTTGCGCCTAGCGGTGGAGGTTTGATCCTTTACCAAGCCTATGGTAATTTGTATGCTATGACAGGTAATGAGTGTTGATTTCTTGTTTCCCTATTATGTTATAATTTATTATACACCCGAGAGAAAAAGAGAATCACAAACACTTATGTGAGGTGCTAGTATATACTTTCCGTGCTGTTAACTACGAGTCTACGGGGTCTAGAAGGTTGTGTTGTAAAATACTTTTAAAGAGTAGGTTAAATGACCCTAATACTGCTATTGTCTAGGTAGAAAAGCCCATTTTCTTGAGGACAAGCAAATCCCAAGTGTAGGAGTATTTGAAGATGTGTCATTTTATACACTATTTTGGGGTCATTTAACCCCTTAAATCATGCAAATATGCCTATATTATGTGTTTAATCGCTTGTTTTCAGGTTTTTAGCATTTGGATGGCATTTAGAGGAAATACACGTGACTTGGGCTCATTTAGAGAAGAAACGGACAAGACTACGACTCTACACCAAGAACCATGAAGAATTATTCATTTAGAGCCTGGAGACGGCGTCACAACCATAAAGCGACGGCGTCATGACATTCATGGTGACGGCATCAGAGATTCAGTGACGGCGTCAGGATGTGGCCGACTTAAAGTGGATCTAGAACCATCTACGTGGCGACGGCATCAGGAGTACAAAGCGACGCCGTCGCAATGATATCTGTATAAATATAAAACCGATTTTAGGGTTTCAGGTGTGTAACTTTGTATAACTTTAGGGAGACGAACCCTAGCTTTTGTAGCAACTTCATAGGTTATTTTTAAGGCCTCAAAACCCTATTGTACTACCTTGGATCCATGTTTTATTTCAAGTAACGTTATTTATCATTTATCATTCAATATGTCTATGTATTGTGTGATTGATTTATCTTCTTGCTTTCATTATAACATGCGAGGCTAAACCCTCCTTTGTATTTGCTTATGATTGCATGAAAGTCAGATTGTAGATCCTATTACTATTGCTTCTTGTTGATGAATGTACGCGTTAGGCTTTAGAAAACCAGCTTTTGTCTGTATCGCAGTAGACACGTCTAGGGAAACACGAGTGCGTAGAAAGGATACCATCGGGTAACAGTCTTCATACTACCTTACCCCCTTATATGGTTGATCCCTCTTAAGGTATTTCACACGCATTTAATATACTCTTAGGGGCCTTGTAATAGTCTTCATACTACCTTACTTGTGCGTTGCCTTAACGGAATATTAAATAGACGGCGGGTTCGTGTAATCCGTTCATGACCTAGGAAATACTTACACAAGATCATCACAAGTGTGACAAGGCAACATGATTAGGAGAAGCAATCTGATAAGTAATGCATGATTAAGTAAATACATTTAATTATCATAAAGCTATCACAGTAGATTTAGATATTTTAATTAGTTTTAGTTTATTAAACAAACCACCTCTTCAAACCATGAGATTTACCTGCTTTTCTCATAAAAATATAAAAACACAAAAATAATCTTCTCTCAACCCTTAGAATTCTGATAGACCATGATCAAGCCTTCCCAACCTATTCCCCTAGAGAATGATAACAACCCTCGAGTCTTGCCTATACTACTACTACAACGGTTAGGTGCTCTGCCTAGGGAGTTGTAAAACTTCGTGTAGAAGTCCTACGAAGACCGCATCAAAATCACTATATGCAAAGCCATCTCGGCATCTAGATTACTTGGTCCGTATCACTAGATCCAGTTGAACGATAGGTCGCATACAAAAGCACGTAAACAAGTATAAACTGATAAACATAAACAAGAAATCAATGATAAATTAAGCAATCGAGATAAACAAACCAAATATTCAGATCTTCATAATAACGGCTAATACCCAAAGGTATTAGCTTTCAAACGTCATAATCAATACAAGAGTAATAATTTACCCAAGGTTAACTAACAGAGTTAACGAATGATACCAAGAACTGAACGATTACAAGAGTATATGAGATTACAAGTTGTTTCCTATGGAATTAATTACGTTGCAAGACCTCTTCTGCTCTTCTAAAAATCGAATTTTATGGTTTAGGTATCGAAAATATGATTTTGCACACTAAAAGCCCGTTTTTAGGGTTTCTATTTATAAGGTTTGGAATATGGTCGATACGGCGTATTGACTGAGGTCAATATGGCATATCAGGGGTTTCTTGTAGTAGGGACCACATTTGATATCTTCAAGAATATTTTATTTTCATAGCTTGAATACGGCGTATTGAGAAACCTGTAAAAAGTATCTAAATACAGGTCAGTCTGTTGAATACGCTGTATCATATTCATGAATACGCTATCTTGATAGAACTAACAATAATGTTTAAAGTGCATAAAAATAAAGAACTGATAACGTCCAAACATTCAATACACCGTATGGTATGGAGCGGATACGCCGTATTGATGTCTGGGAAGACAGACTCAATAAAAATAAATAACAATCCGGGTTGTCTCCTGGGAAACACTTTTCTTTCAGCTAGTATTTAAGTTAGACTTTCTTTTTCTAGCTTTCTTTCACTCCATCTCATGCACGCTTATGTGCCCGCGTGTGAGCCATTCTTCCATCTTCGCATCTCGGACATATTCGGTTCCTAAGTTCAAGAGCCCCTTGTAAAAACTCTTGAGCTTTTGGTACGGATGCGAGATTCCATTCAGCTTATCGTGCAAACTCACCTTTAGTAATGGCTTGATCTTGTTGCATTAGGCGTTGGATAGATGTTTAAACCTTGGATGTGATCGCGCCATTTGGTAAGTCACATTATCACTACTGTTGAGGTAAATTTACGTGGGTTGTTTGAGCTTGATAAAAGTGACCTTAGCGGTAATACAGATCGAGTTCAGCTTGGTTCCTTCGAAGCATAGTCCTTCGTATCCTAGCTGAAAATAAGAAAGAACACGGTTAACTCGCCCCGGGGTGTGAGTCCGGGACCAACTCCGGCGTGAGAGTAAGTACAATGATTGTGAGATAAATGTGGAGAATGTAAAGTATGGTTCGGAAAGGTGTTGTGTCTGTCGTCCCGAGGAAATGAGCTCTCCCTTTATACCAGTTAGGATCGTTATAAGACATAACCGTGAGGCTCTCTCTTGGTACAACTTATCGGCTACGTGTCCCTTCAAGGACAGTGGTCCTTCACAAGGACTGTACCTTTGTCTGATTGTCCTTTGATACCTTTGCATTAAGACGGAGCTAATAACTCCGGACTTGATATGTCCTTTGACATACCAGCTTCTCTGGAATTCTAGTGGTGACTCCGGACCTGATTTGTCCTTCGACAAGTCAGCATCTCCGGAGTGTTTGTTTACTTTAGCCCGTGTTAGTTTGGCAGAAGCATCTAAGCCAGTTTTATCCTTCGGATGTTTCGGGGGAGACTATACCTCATCAACTACCATTGTGGATAGTGATTAATCCATAAAACCTTCTTGCTTCCACACATGAAGCTTTGCAGAACGGTTCTCCAAGAATAATATCTCCTATGTCTTGATCTCGGTAGCTATCCATATTTTCCACTATGATAAAATGAGTTACAACAGAAAAATTTCTGATAAAAATAGGTACATTCATAAAAGCTCCGACTACATTCTTTCCTTTGTGTTCAACTTCGTCTATCATTATAGAATTGTAGAACTCCCTAGACATCATATTAACGGACAAAATTGGGAAAAAAATTAGCATCTACATGCTCGAAACCTATCATGCACGAAAATCTTAAGTTGTAGGCACAGTCGATATGGATCTTCCGGTCAAAGTCACAAACACTAGGATACTTGTCAAAATTTTGCTAACCATTCTAGCATCATTCCTAGCTCTAAATTCCTCAATTACCTCACCTTCCTTAATAGTGGGCATCAAATCATCAACTTGATCTCTCCTAAACTCTAATGGTACATTAAGATCATTCAATTCAATGTAATCTTCATATAATTGGTCTAATGATCTATTTAACACCAAAGTCTCTCCCATTGACGTAGCTTCTAAATCAAGTTCCATTCTTTCTCTTAAGCTTAACATGTAGACCCTCTTAATCAAACTACTAGCAGGTTTAACACTTTTGAAAATAATTTTCTCATCCCCAACCCTCAAAGTAATCTTCCTTTTGAATACATCAATCTTAGCATGGGCGGTAGACAAAAATGGTCTTCCGAGGATCAAGGGCACTTTGACATCCTCGGGCATATCAAGAATTATAAAGTCTACGGGGAAAATAAATTTACCAATTTTAGCAATTCCTTTTGGATATTTCACAGTCTTATCTACTAATTCAATTGTTTACTTAGTGTAAGCTAATTCGCCTAAACCTAAGTTAAGGTAGGTCGAGAGAGGCATGAAACTTATGCTAGCTCCTAAGTCAGCAAGGGCATTATCAAAGCAAACATTATTAATATAGCAAGGTAAAGTGAAACTCCCTGGGTCTTTCTCTTTTCGGGGCATGGAATTATCGATATGTGAAGCTCTATATGAGTAAGCTTCTGAGAATTACGGTCCATACGATCCCTTATTTTCCTCACAGTAATAATCATTCAAACGACTTGGAAATGGGATTGTCGTTTGTCTTGAATCAAACATTAGTCTTCTATTCTGTAGAGTGGATACGGCGTATTGTTGTGATCCAATACAGCGTATCAGGTTTGAATCAGCTTCAGCAGTAATTGAAATTGACTTGACATGATCTCTCGGGTTGGCTTCAGCAGAGCTAGGTAGGCTTCCAAATCCTCATTCCTATAGTACCTTGCTTATTTGCCCGAATCTCCAAAATTTTAATCAAAGCTCCTTGGTTTCGTACGGCAGCATCCATCAAAGTTCTGATTTCTTTAATCATGTTGGAGTTTTCTTCATGTCTCTTTACTGATTCACTCATAAACTTGATCAGGGTCTCTTCCATAGACTGCCTTCATTCTTGGTACGAGGGGTTTGCATTGTTCCTCTAATAGAATCCTAGAGTTGCTGCTCTATATCCCCTCCTTAGAAAGGTCCACCAAATTGAGTGTAGTAAGCTTCTTCGAGGGTTTTACCTTCTTCCTTGAGTGGGCAATCTTTGGTGTAATGGGGTCCTTTACATTGTTCACATCCTACTAGAGCAGCATAAACCTTTTCATTCACCTTCTTGATTTCTCTTCCAAGATTATTAAGTTATGCTTGTATGGCTGCCAATTTGTTAGAATTTTCAGTACTTCTTGTCCTAAATGTTCCATTGTGCCATTTTTAAGAGTATTCAGCCATTTCTTGGATGGCTACTTTTGCATCGGTAGCAGTCTTAGATGGTATGATACCTTTTGAATCAAGAATCTGTCTAGTTTGGATATCCAATCCGTTATAAAACAATATTACCTCTTGCATCTCCATTAAATAGTGTTGAGGACACTTCATCAAGAGTTCTTTAAATTGCTAAGGGTTTCATTCGGTTCTTGCTGAAAGTTGTTGATCTCCTTCATTTTCTTCGAAGTACGAGCAGGTGGGCAACATTTGCTTAGAAACTTTGTCTTAAGATCTTCCCAGGTTATGATTGAACCAGATGGTTTATTTCTTAGCCAACAACTCGCGGTTCCAGTAAGGACATAGGGAAGGCTCTAAGCGTTACTTGGTCTTGAGTTATATTAGGGATATGGAATAAATCTATAATCTCAAGAACTTTCTCAATGTTTTCGTTCGCGTCTTCATGATCTGAACCGCTGAAGGTGTTGTCACGTAGTTCCTTGCGAAATTGGCCTTTTAATTCAAAGCTATATTTGTCATTAATTTTAGGCCTAGTAATTCCTGATCCATAGTCAGCTCGAGTTTTGCTCATGTACTGCTCCATGGTTTCCACCATTATTTCCGCAACTTCTTCCTTGGAATATTCTTCTGAATCGGAAAATAGATTGAATTCCGGTGATCTTGATTCGTCAAGAATTAGTGTCTTGAGAAGCTTCCTAGATAATCAAAATTCTCGTTCCGGTTCCTTGAAGGGCGTAAATAGTTCTTTAGTTGAACTCCTTGTCATGCACTACCTGAAACAAGGGATAAACAATCAGTAGGATGGGCTCGAGGGAAAGAAAATACAGATATACAGAAATCAAATGCGAAAAACCAGTTCTGTTAGTGTATCAGATAATCAATGCGCCGTATTTAATGGATCTGAATACGCCGTATTAATCTTCTGAACGAATACGATGTATTGGATAAGAGAGTTGGATACATCGTATCCAATTGAAATGGATACGCCGTATCAGGTTATCGACCAGAACAGTGTATTTAGAAAACAATTAAACTAACAAACATATAAAAACAAATAAGCAAATATATAGAATTATACACTAATATAAATTACACTAATCCTAAGGGTTAGACTAATCTAATGTTCAAAACCAAAATTTCAAATAAAAATCAAGATTAAATTTTTACTCCCCGGCAACGGCGCCAAAAACTTGATGTGTAGTTGTGTGGTTGTAATTTATGTTTCAAGTTTTAAATTTATATTTTGCCGACTTAACCAAAAACAACACTTTAATGGGCAGTGTACCCAGTCAGATGGGAGTTTCGTGGTAAGTAGGGTGTCGATCACTAAGAGCGAGAAACAATCTTTTAATTTATTAATATTTTGGTTATCTAAACTAAGTTAATTCTATTCTATGTTAAACCTATGCTAAACCTATGTTAATCCTAAATCTAACGGATAAGGGGGGTTTTCAGCCTAAGAGACTGGCACGGGTTTTGTGGTGACTAAAATCAACTTAAGACACTAAAACACAAGCAAGCAAATTAACAAAAGATAAAATATCAATCTAGCCAAATATAAGAAAATTGTATTAGCCATCATTAATCCAATCAGAACGTTAGTTTGTTTATTTAGTGCAATGATTACTTATCTCGAGGCGGCATATCATTCTTAAGTTTAAGGCGGTAGTTCTTCCTAAGACCTAGACATGCTAATTCTGTCACAATTAGACCCATCCACATATAAAACATCCTTATTTGCTGATTATAATCTATCTTAGGGATTAAAGCAATGGTGATCTTGTTAAACCCTAGCTCATAGAGACTTTACCCACGTACTGCTTAAAGGCAATTCATACATTAGTAGTCCCCTAACCAAGTCTTTACCAAATAATTGAGAACGTACTCGTTGATCCCATGGGTCACCTACCGGTCCAACTAAGCTCGCAATCTAAGGGCAAAGATAGGTTATTATTCGTGATCCTATTGGTCTAGATGTATAAATCACTATATGGAGAGCCTTCCCGGAATCTAAATAACTTGGTTCGTATCACTAGATCCAGACTAGATCCAGTTGAATGATAGGTCGCATACAAAAGCACGTAAACAAGTATAAACTGATAAACATAAACAATCAATCAATGATAAATTAAGCAATCGAGATAAACAAACCAAATATTCAAATCTTCATAATAAGGGCTAATACCCGAAGGTATTAGCCTTCAAATGTCATAATCAATACAAGAGTAGTAATTTAGCCAAGGTAAACTAACCGAGTAAACGAATGATACCAAAAACTGAACGATTACAAGAGTATAGGAGATTAGAAGTTGTTTTCTATGGAATTAATTATGTTGCAAGACCTCTTCTGCTCTTCTAAAAATTGACTTTTATGGTATAGGTATCGAAAATATGATTTTGCACACTGAAAACCTGTTTTTAGGTTTTCTATTTATAAGGTCTGGAATATGGTCGATACGGCGTATTGACTGAGGTCAATACGGCGTATCAGGGGTTTCTAATAGTAGGGACCACGTTCGATATCTTCCAAAATATTTTATTTCCATAGCTTGAATACGGCGTATTGGTCTTCTCTGGATACGGCGTATTGGATCTTGTTCCTTTGTGGTCTTTAGTGAAGTGCAGACACAGATACGCCGTATCTTCCTTGATGGATACGGTGTATTGGATGTCAGAACAGTAATCTTCAAATGTCTTCGTTTAAGCTCCAGAATGCGTGCCTTTTTGCTAATCTTCACCAAGTACTCCATAATTACTGCAATTCTTAAATACAAATGATTAAGTAACAATTCTTTGCAATAATTAAAGTAAATGGGTTATTTACATGGGATAAATGATGCTATAAAAGTAACATTTTTTGATGTCATCAATTGGTTTTGACAAAAATTTTAAGGTGACTACTCTCAGCAAGGCATGGTCCTTCTTGAATTAGACATAGGTGATCAGGCTATGTATAATTGAGGACTAACGATGAAATGCTCATTTTCTTCAAACTAATGTTATGTATATAATTGTATCAAAATGGTTTTATAGTGTGACAAAATAATTCACAAGATGGAAAACAAAGTAGTTTATAAGATGACAATAGAATGGTTT
>BQNB010074683.1:0-23103 GCA_026074375.1 Tanacetum coccineum | reverse complement strand
AAGTTTTAAGGTATTTTCTACAAGTTGTCTAAATCTGTGGTCCTAAAACCTCTTCAAACTGTTTGAATTTGATTCTTGCTTAAAGATTGTTTTAATGATTTTGTTTATGTTTCATATGAGTTGTTAAATGCATTAGATGTGGTTGTTTAAAGTTTACATTTGTGGTTTTAGAATTTGACAAAAATCTGTCATAGTTGTATTGAGTTCTTAAGTTTTGGTTTAAAAAGCAATTTTCAATCAGAGATTTAGGTGTTTAAAAATCTGTTTTAGGCCTTTAAATTGATAACTTAGATACTTTATAGTATAGAGTACATCTGTTTAAGCTTATTTTAGGTCTCTTAGCTTATTTAGATATCTGTTTTTAGGCCTGCACTTTAGCTTTTAGCTTTTTGATAAAACTTGAAAAAAAACCAAAAAGAGTAAAATCTGCTTAAAGTAGCTTTTTCTTTAGCCTTTTTCATAGCTTATATGTGTTTCAAAATGCTTATTCTTTGCTGATTCTTGTAGCTTAAAGTATAAGCTTGATTTTCCATTTAGTTCATTAAGCCATAAGGATAGCTTAAGACCATTAAAATCAGCTTAGAGAGTAGCTTGTTAGCCTGCCTGTCATTTTCAGTTTTGCCATTCAGTTTGCTTATTTGCTTTTCTGAGCTTATTGTTTGTTCAATTGTGCTCATTTTGGTCTGCTCTTGCTTATTAGGTGTGTTAAACTCTGTTTGATGCTTATTTGTTTAGATTGTAACTTATTTGAGCTTATTTGTTAAGTCTCAGTTTAGATATCCAAGCCTTTAAGATTTTTTGTGTTCTGCTTATTTTAAACTGCTTTTTCTGGCTTATTATTTGCTTTTAGATAAACTTGCTTTTTTTAAAGTTGCTTATTTAGTCTTATATTTAGCTGATTTTAAAAAAAAGAAAAATAAAAAAAAGTTTTACAAAAAGGGAAGCCACAAGGGTCGAACCTATGACCTCCCCCTTATACTAGCCAACACCTTAACACCACCACACACTGCCAACTCGCCCTTGGGTCTTTTTCGTTATAACTTCACCCCATTTTTCTTTTATACCATTTTAGCTATTAAGCCTTTCAGCCCTTTTTAGCTTAATAACAGCTTATTTCAATAAGCTGTTTGTACCCTTTTATTTTTCTTAAGTTCTAAACTGTTCAAAAGACTTTTCTTGAATTTTTTAGTTTTTTATAAATTAGTTTAATATTTTTAATAATATTTTTAGATTAAAACAGTTTTTAATTCACAATAAATTAAATAAAAGTCAAAAAAATATAATTCTTTTTTCTAAATTTTTTTTAATCATTTAGGACATTTAAAAATTAAATTTGCATTTGTAGGGTTAAAATTTGATAATTTAGGTTTTTAAAGCTCGGGTTTTGATTCCCGTTATCGTTTTCGTGTTTTAACCTTAATTGCTTTCGTTTTTAGCTTGCCTTTATTTGTTTTTGCATGTTATTAGTAAAAATAGAATCCCAAATCAAAATCATTGATTATTCAATCACTCGATCATGAACTTAACCTCGATTTTCAATTCACGCCTCGTCGGGATACGACTCGGGAAGGTTTTGGATTTTACTTTGGATAAAAGTAATCTTCCTTCTTAAAAACCTTACGGAATACTTTCCTCACTCTTCTTATTATTTGATACTTTAGTTATATATTATATATATGTATTAAGCAATTATTACTATATATATATATATATATATATATATATATATATATATAGAAATATAAATAAAAACACACTCACACACAATCACATGAGATATAATATATGATTATATATAAATACACCAACCAATAAACACCACCACGCCAACCACCAGTACACACAATGCCAAAGCGCTCCACAGGCACCCAGCACTTCACCCGACAATACAAACTTATGCCCCAGGAAGTATTGTTTTCCCTTAATTTTCCCTATTTTCTATATTTATCAGTTCTCACATTGAGGGAAATGTTCAACTTAAGTGTGGAGGGGAGCCAAATAGGCAAAATTAAAATTAATCATATCCCTCCATGTTTGCCCTGTAATCTAGCCAAAATTTTCAACTGATATTTTATGAAAAATCTTTAAAAAAACTAATATATATGCTTTTCTTCCAAAATTAAAAAATGTATACTCTTAGTAAGGCAAATCCAACCGGATTGACACTATAACTAGCACAAAACCAGTCCACTAAATTGTGAGAATTAAACCTTAAAGAATTCAGGTATCCACCTTTGATACCTAAGATAATTTTTACCTTTAGCTTGTTCGAGTTAAGGTTTGAATGCAATTGCAAGTGTCTCATCCGTCGTTACGGCTGTGTATTTGTAATTTGTCACCTTTTCTGGAGCATTGGTATTGGTTGAAAATTATATGAGTGTGCCGGTAATTTAGTAGCTTCAGAACTTGTGCTTGATTATCATTTACTAACCGCAGTGAGGTTAATTTATAGACAAAATCGTATGATAAGAGGTGAAATAAATCCCGCGTAACTCCTGTATCTGCAAGCACTCCCTTTTAGTGCTAATCTGCTGAAGTATCCAAAGTTGAAGAAAAATGCTCAACAAATGAAGTTTTGTGCCAACCTTGGTTATCGAAGCCATTTGGTATAAAAAAAGTTCAAATTATAAGGCTTAAGTTTGGTACATGGAATCGATACATGTTATTCACCCTCAGCAGCATCATGTTTTACCTCTTTGAGATTTTTGTCTAGGTGCTCATGCCGTAATGGGCATGTTTATGTGTCTTGTACAAGCCTATGGTAGCTATCGAGATTATGTCTGTGCAATTGAGTGACTTCATAATATAAACCCTATCTGAGTGGATTGAGTGAATGTAAATCAAACACATTTCTCATGTGGGGTGCTCTGTTTTATGTCTATGCCTCAAAAGTTATAAAAACTGTAAACACTTGTTAAATTTAAAATTTTCTCCATTTCACGATAAATGAATCTTGTTGTCCCGCTTTAATTGCTTGAGGGCAAGCAATAGCTAAGTGTGGAGGGATTTGATAACGCCTTAATTATACATGTTTTTGGAGGCGTTATTATATCTATTTATATCATTTATCGTGAACTTTCGATACTTAAAAGCATGAAATATGTGCAGGTTTACTTGAAGACATCTCAAGCTCAAAAAGACTAAAGATACAAGTATTTTACACCTTACGAAAGAAAAGTTAAAATAAAAAAATATTTAATCCAAAAATGAAGTCAAGTACGCCACACTTGACCTAAGTACGCCGCACTTCAGGCCGAGTAAATGAAGGACACTTAATACTCTAAGTACGACGCACTTCATCTCAGCATTAAAGTTCTACGCATTAAAGAACCAAAGTACGCCACACTTCTCAAGGAAGTGCGCCGGACTTTTGCCCTCGCCCAGCCTATAAATAGAGAAGAAATTATCTCATTTTTCACATATTCAAAAACAAAACATTCTAACGCAATTCTCACACACTACCTCTTAATAATCTTCACCAATTCCTGGAGTTTAGCACGAATTTTGGCAAAGGACGAAGATCATCATTGTAGCACTTAGTTAAATAAGTTTTTTATGCGAATTTGCACAATTCTCACATACTACCTCTCAGTAATCCATTTCTCAAACCGAATTTCATATGTTTATTGTTTCTTTATTCAACTATGTTATTATGAACACCATAGCCATGAGAGGCTAAACCTCTTATAACTACTCGGTGATGTTAATATAATAATTAAGCATTTGGTGACATTTCGATCTTATCAATCTTAAGCTTATTTTACAATCCTATCATATCTAATCTTGTTAAACTTGTTCATCAACTTTGATTATATACGTATAATGGTATAGGTCGAAAGACCCCTTGTGCATTATATGATTTTAAAGATTTGTCTATGATCTTTATCGTTCGATCAAAGAAATTCACGTACGTTATTTGATAAACAAAATAGATTTGATATAATAGTAACTTGATTATTTGAGTGACACAGTTGATTAAGTTAAACCTTGATAATAACAAAATGTAAAAACGTTTACGATAAAAATAAACGTTTACAAATTATTAATCGTAAAATTCTATTTCTAAGATTAGTGATCACTTAAGGTATGTACAAACAAATCATTAAGCATGATTAGTAATCAAGAAAATAATTTTTTTAACCATCACATTTTTACAAAAGTATTTTCACAAAAATAAATATACAAAATACTTTTTAATTAAAAAAAAGTTTTATTTATAACATAAATTTGAAATTTAATATTTCCTCCCAAAATGGAAGATTTCATACCAGATACAACATTCCCCACAAAAAGACAAAAACAGGAGCGGAGTCTAGTGGCGGCCCCTTATAGGTGTGGCGGCCCCCATATATATATGGGACTGCTAGGACCGTTGTCAGCTAACCGTTGGAAATCCTGTCTATAAATACTGCATTATTTCTGGCAGAAAAGCATACCTCTTTGCATGAATTTTTCCAGTCTTCTTTCTCTATTTAAAAACTTTCTTTCTCTCACTAAATCTCTTGATCACTAACATTGTTTGATCTTGTTTCAAGTAATCTAATCTCTTCTTCTCATCTCTCCTCTCTATCAACTGTAAGAGAAGAACATTCATATTCGCCAAGAAACGAATTGTTATTTAGTGATCTCCATCTCTTCTAAGTATCAAATCTCTATTGTAATTATCTTGTTTAATTATGTGATTCGAATTGTGTGTAAATCCGATAGTGTAGATCTTGTGATTGTATAGTGTTTGTGAAGTGGTAGATTGGTTCTACTGAAGATTAGGACTCGACGTTTAGCTCTAGTGTCGAAAAATATACGTAAGCGTTTGTTTTAGTGTATACACGGTTTTCTCCGCATGAAGGGAGCTTTTGACATAGTGAAATCCTAGAGTAAGTTAAGATACTCGGGGAGTGAAGTTGGAGCGAAAAAGTGCTTCATAGCCGAACCATATAAATCTTGGGTGTATTGGTTTGATTGTTTACTTATATATCATCTCTTGATATTTTGTAATTATTATTTAGTATTTAGTTTTAGATTTTTACATTATTGATTTTTATTGTGTTGGTGAACATACAACTCGAATCTAAGTATTTTGAAAGCAAACTTTTAAAACGTAAAACGAACCTGTAAACAATTCAACCCCCCTTATTCTAGTTTTCACAATTGGTATCAGAGCCAATGTCACTCAAGATTTTTAAAATATATTGTATTTTAAAGCTTAGATCGATCTATGGATTTTGACAAAAATCTAGAAGGTCAATCCATGCAAAGACCACCACTTTTTAAAAGTGATAGTTTTATTTATTGAAATAATAGATTCGAGACATATGTTAAATCAAAAGATCTTAATCTTTGGCATGTTATTACTAACGGTGATTTTCAACCTATTCAACAAAATCCGAAAACTAAATTAGATGAGGTTATCCCTTTTGAAAAACAAAGTGATGATCTTAAAAAGAAGGAAACTTCTGAAAATAACGTAGGCCTCAAAATGGTTTATTTACAATGCTTGCCAAGAAGAATATGAAAGAATTTTTCATGTGTATACTAGCAAAAGAAATTTGGAAAATCTTTGTTAATCACCTATCAAGGTAATATCAAGTCAAAAGATAAACAAGATCGACCTTTTGGTACAACAATATAAACAATTTGTCATTTTTGAAGTCGAATCTATTATTAGTGCTTTTGCTAGATTTAATACTATCAATACTAGTCTTTAATCTCTTGATGAAGGTTATTCTAGCAAGAACTATGTTAGGAAGTTTCTTAGGGCTCTACATCCTAAATGGAGAGCAAAGGTCACGGCGATTGAAGAGTCGATAAGACTATACTTACTGTCTTGATGCACTCATCGAGAATCTAAAATTCACGGAGATGATCATCAAGAAAGATTCTGAAATAGTCAAAGCTAAGGGAGAAAGAAAATCTCTTGCTTTAAAGGCTAAGAAAGAATCTAGTGATGAGGAGTGTTTGACTTCCGGAAGTGAAGATGAAGAATACGCCATGGCGGTTAGAGACTTCAAAGTTCTTTAAGAGAAAAGTAGATCGTGAGACAATTCTCGGGAACGACAAAAAAACATTCCAATAGAAGCCGTGATGACAAGACGGTAAGGTGATAGAAAAATGCTTTTGATGTGGCAATCCAAATCATCTTATTTGGAGAATGTCAAAAGCCACCGAAAGAACAAGAAACCAAGAGCTTCGTGAGGTTTCTTTGGAGTGATAGCGGTGAAGAAGATGTTGAGAAGGTCAAAGACGAGACGTGTCTCGTAGCTCAAGCATCAAATGAGGTATGTTCCGAATCCTCTTACTTTAGTGATGAAAACTCATCAATAGATGATTTAGTTTTAGATAATGAATATGATAAACTGTGCAAAATGAGTTTAAAGATAATCACTAAAAATAAAAGATTAAAAGCCACTAGAAATAGTTTAGAAAAAGAACTTATTATTCTAAGAAAAGGTTGGTCTTCACTTGAGAAAAACAAGGAGTTGATCTAGAATGTGCAAAAGTGTTAGATGCTTAAAATTAAAATTAAGAATGAAAAACTCAAAGAGGAAGCCATTAGATTAACTAAATTTGAAAAGAGTACACATTGTCTAAATGAAATGTTAAGTAATCAAAAACCCTCCAGAGAAAAATTAGGTTTAGGGTTTAATTCATTTGAAGCATCATCTAGTGGAACTAAGGAAATAAAATTTGTAAAAGCTCAATAAAAGGCGTCGTTTGATGGAGGTCCCATAAATATAGGCGGCCCCCATACTGCACAGGCTGCCCTCAAAAAGATATTATGGGACCGCCAGTCATTACGCATGGATCTAAGAAAAATGTGTCTTTTAAAAATCTATTTTTGGTCCTAGACCAAAACACATAATAGTAAACAACGTCAAAGTCCCCGTTGCTAGTGATAATGAAGTTAAAAAAATTTATAAGCCATTGTCAAAACCCAGAGTTAGATTTTCAAAACCTAATTTTAGATCAAAATCTCCACCACCTAGAATAGTTAATAACTATTATCCTCGTCATAAGACACCGCAACAAAAAAGGAACGTTAATCTGCAAAACCAACCTGATGTTTTCCTCGTAACGTGGAGCAATTTCCAACGTAAAAGTTACATGCCATGAGAAATGTGTCTTCCATTTTCAATTTCCCAACCAATTGCATCCAAACGCAAAGATGTTTGCACTAACAACTTTGGACCCATGAGATTATTGGGGACCAAATGATGGTCATTTTTTGCCTTATATAATAGATATGCCTGGAGTCAACTTGGAACCCGTGTGAGTGGATAAAGGTTAGCCAATGCTCTAAACACATGACGGGTAACCGAAAGCTCTTCTCAAGCTACAAGGCATACAACAGAGGTAATGTTATTTTTGGTAGCAATCTTCGCGGTAACATCATTAGCAAAGGTACAATTTTAAATGACTCTCAAAATAGATAATGTAGAACATACAGATAACTTAAGATTTAACTTGTTAAGTGTAGGACAAATATATGATAATAAGTGTAGAGTAACGTTTCTGAACATGATAGAGAATATTTACTAAGGATGGGAAGGTCATAGTATAGGTATTAGGAAGAAAGGCCTATATGTGATTAAATTAGGAAATAAGCCAAAAGACCAAATTTGTCTAACAACGATTGATAAAAACTCCACGTTGTGGCATAGGAGATTAGGTCACGCCAATATACGTCTCATTAAATCGTTAGCATCTAAGAAATTAGTTAGAAACTTACCTAAGCTTAAGTTTGATCAACACTTCTGTGATGATTGCCAATTGGGGGAATACAGCTCACGTTTAGTCATAAGTAAGAAATTTTGTCTCAAGACTAGATGCTAGAATACTTCATATGGATCTCTTTGGTCCATCCGCCATACGGAGTTACGGACGAAACTGCTATACCTTAGTCATAGTAGATGACTACTCTAGGTATACTTGGACTAGATTCCTAAATGATAAAACAAAGCCTTCGATCAATTCAAAATATTTAGTTAGAAAATTCAAAACCAATTAGGATGTACAATAGTGTCAATAAGAACCGATCACGGTAAGTGGTATATGCTTAAATACACATACCTTTTACCTAATAAAACGACCTAAAAAGACCAATAATGACCAAAAACAACATAAAAATACTTTGTATTCGTTTGTTTTCTAAATTGTGTCTTGCAGGCACGGATATTAAATTAATGGACAAAAATAAAGCAAAACAGGCAAAACCGAGCACGAGAATGAAAAAAGCGCAGAAAATCAAGGTCGAGGGCGTATACATCCTTTATGGGCCAACCCGTACAAAGGCCGAGTCAGCCCATTAACATTGTATCTATACTAAATCCAGCTTATAACATTTTTTAAGTCTAAATCATAAATCCCTTACTCCTTACCCAATTCCATAATACAAAGCCCAAGTCAACAATCTAATACCCTATGTCAAAGTCAAGTTTATAAACAAAATAGTCAAAATTACTGTTCTTCCTCTACCCCTTCCCTCCCATTTCACTTTCACCCTGCAACTTATAACGCAGGGTAAAAATCCCTTCACTCCATCACACGCCCTTTTGTTTCTAGAAGTTCCTGACATCTTTGACACCCATTTATGTCACTATTGGCAACTCACCACTCTATCCTGCTGTTGAGCGTGGAGGACTAATCAAGGCTCAAAATTGGATTGGATGAAGATCAAGGGCTCGGATTAATGATTGGAGACGCTCCTGAAGGCCTAGAATCTTCTTCACATCACTATAAATAGAGGAGTGATCATATGGTGAAAGATATCTAGAGTAGGAGTAGGAGTAGTGTAGTTTAGTAGCTTATTAATAGCTTATTTTAGCTTATTGTCTTTCATTTGATGTAATTTACCTTTCAAAAGCTTGTAATCACTTTCAGTTTTAATAAAATTCAAATTTCATTTATATTGTGCGTTAAATTATGTTTTACTTTTAAGCAATTATGGTTTAAGTGTGTTTAAAATATCCTAATAAGCTCTTAATTACTTCACAAGCTAGCTTTTATTTAGTTAAGCCTTTAAAAGCTTAACTGAATTTGTATTTTACTTCAAATCTCCCTAAAAATACCTCAGCTTTAGTTTTGGATGATAAGCCAAAAAGGGAAGGGCTTATGGACTCTTACCAGCTTGTTTTACAAGCTGAAGCTTGAAGATAAAGCTCTTAAGAGACATTATTAAGATCTGTTTGGCTGGATCATGAGTTTCTTCATTTCATTTAATTTTGGTATTAATTACTATTTGGCTTATTAAGTTTGTTTATTTGTGCTTAATTCCTATTAGTTAATGCTTATTTGTTCTTTATTTACCTGATGCTTATTCTGTTTTTACTTATCTCAGCTTAATTCAGCTTTTCATAGTTTAAAAATAAGAATTCAGATTTTAAGGGAGTGTTTGGCACAAGCAGCACTAACCTAAGTTAGTGCTGCCTAAGTCATTTTAGTCCTTTAAATCAAGTTTAACAAGCTTAAATTTAGTCTAAAAATTAGTTTAAATTCTGAAGTTTTTAAGTTATTAAAATCTAGTTTAAGTTTAACGTAACCATGGTTTGGAATTTGGGGTATCCTAGTTTAATAAGTCAGTTATTTGATTAAGATTTTGAATAGGGTGTATTTGGTGGTGTTTTCATGCTTGTTTTTTAATTTCTTATGCAGTAGAATGAGTTTGGTAAAGTGTGCATTTGTCCTTTGAGTTTTTAGTCTAAAATTCTGTCTAAGTGTTTTTCATTTCCAAAGTTTAAAAGTCCAATTTTCAGTAGCAATTTTAAGTTAGTATAAGTTTGTTTTAAGCTCTGAGATTCATAACAAAAACTCATTTGGTTCTAAACCAAATCTGTTTATGCTTAGTTTGGACTTAAGACAATTTTTACTAGCTTAAAAATAGGGCTGCAAATTGCCATTTTCAAACTTGAAAAATTCTAAAAAATAGCTAGTTAGTCTGTCAGTTTCAAGTTCTTTTTTCTCGACTTAATTACTAATACATTTTCATTTAATTTTGTTTTCATGTATTATTTGTTTGTCAAAGTTAATCTGTTTTTAGTCCTCAACTTATTTCAAGTGCTTATTTGATATAGAAATTAGCTCAAAGTTGGCCAATTTTCTTTTAAAATTGCTTGTTTAAGTCAAAATTCATTTCAGCTTTTAAGAGCTTTTCAGCTCATTTTATTGGTTAAGTCCTTGTCACATTTGCTTATTAGGTCTAGGAAGTGATTAGTTTTCAGCTTATTTGCTCTTAATTTGCTTATCAAGTCTAAAAATATCAAACAGTTTAGCTTAAAAGTCTCTTAGTAAAATTGGTTAATCTGTCAATTTAGTCCAGCTTTTTCTAGCTTGTTTTTGAGTTTCATCAAAAAGTTCATTTGTTAAAGTTTCTTATTTTAGTTTGTTCTTTCAAAGTTTTAAAAGAAAATAAAAAAATATTTTTATCAAAAAGGGTGGCCACAGGTTTCGAACCTATGACCTCCCCCTCACAACACATACACACTACCACTGCGCCCTTAGGTCTTTTTCATTAATTCTTTGCGACATTTTAATATTAATACACACGTTTTAGGTTTTGGAGCTTATGAGCTTAGAAATTTGTATTTTAATTTTCTAAAGTTTTATTTGATAATATTTCGTTAGTCCGTTAGTCATTTATTTACCGTTAAGTGTTTAATTGTCGTTATTTTTTAATTATGTCTTTATTTTTAGTTTAGTTTGCCTTTATGTGTTTTCCCTTTACGTTATTAGGTTTAGAAACCAAAATCAAATCTTTTATGATAATCAAGCTCGATTTGCCACATTAACATGAATTCCATTCACTCTCACCGAGGAGAACGACCCCCTTGTGTTGTTAATTCTTATTTAATTTTTTTTCTTTCATAGAATAATTTGTATAATCTTTGCTTACAGATTATATATGTATTATATATATATATATATATATATCATATATATAATATATATATATCTATTATATATATATATATATATATATATTATATATATATTAAGAGGGGTTTTTGACCTTGTAATATCAGTAAGGATTTAGATAATGAGGTGCAATTTGAAGAGTTTTTAATGCAATGGAAGGAATACTCATAACTTCTGGCTCCACGCACTCCTCAATCAATTGCGTTGTTGAAAGGGAAAAATATGGAACACTTTCAAGAAAGAGTAAGACTTGTTGAAGAGCAACGTTACCACAAAAGTTTTGGAACGCCGTAGATACTTCAACATACATTCTCAACTGAATCCTAATTAGAGCCATTCTAGGAAAAACACCTTATGAACTCTTGAGAGGTAGAAAACCTATTCTTGATTACGTTAGAGTATATTTGGAAGCAAGTGCTTCATTTTAAGCACTAAAGACTACCTTACTAAGTTTGACCCAAAGTCATGCGAAAGTGTCTTTTTAGGTTACTCCCAAAATAGTAAAGCCTACATCATTCTTAATAAACATACTACGAAAGTCGAAGAATCATTCAACGTGACATTCGATGAAACTCCTCCACCCTCTAAGACATCACCCTTGGTGGATGATGACTTAGATAAATATGAAGAAGCTATTAAGGTTACCGAAAAGAAAAACTTAGAAAATGACATTGAGGATGAAACTTTTGAGGTTGACAAAATAGTCAATATTAAGGAGTCTAGTAACCATCCATTAGAAAATATCATAGGAAATCTTAACCAAAGAACTCTTAGATCACAAGCCCAAAACCAAAGTAACTTCTTTCATTTTATATCAACTATAGAACCTAAGAATGTGAATGAAGCCTTAATGGATGATAGTTGGATAGTCGCCATGCAAGAAGAATTAAATCAATTCATTGCCAACGACGTTTGGGAGTTAGTTCCACAACCTAGGAATATGACAATCATAGGAACTAAGTGGGTGTTTAGAAACAAGTTAGACGAGAACGGTATTTTTTCTCAAAATAAGACTAGATTAGTTGCTCAAGGCTATAATCCACAAGAGGGCATCGATTATGATGAAACTTATGCCCCAGTTGCTAGACTTGACTCTATTAGAATACTATTAGCTTATGCTTGTGCTTTAGATTTTAAGCTATTCTAAATTGATGTAAAAAGTGCATTCCTGAACGGTTTTATCAATGAGGAGGTATACGTGGCACAACCTTTGGGATTCATTGACTTCAAAAAACCAGATCACGTTTATAAACTAAAGAAAGCTTTATTTGGTCTTAAACAAGCACCCAAAGCTTGGTATGATAGATTAAAAGATTTTCGTATTAAGCGTGAATACAAAATGGGAATGATAGATAACATACTTTTTACTAAGAAGAAAAGTTCAAACCTCATCATCGTTCAAATATATGTCGACGACGCTATATTTAGCTCGACTTGTCAAGAGATGTGTGACGAATTTGCCAAAATCATGCATGACGAGTTCGAGATGAGCATGATGGGTGAACTTAACTTCTTCCTTGGATTACAAATAAAACAAATGGAATATGGTATTTTCTTTAATCAATCTAAATATATTAAAGAAATGCTTAAGAAATCTGGCTTAGAAGAATCTAAACCAACGAAAACCCCCATGTCCTCCGATACTAAACTCACGAAAATCAAAGAGTGTGAGTCGGTAGATAGTACCAAGTATCGAGCCATGATAGGTAGTTTATTATACCTAACGGCAAGCAGGCCCGATATCATGTTTAGTGTCTGCCTTTGCGCCCGCTTCTAAGAGGCTCCCAAAACCTCTCACCTTGAAGCTGTTAAGCGTATCTTCTGATACATTAAAGGCACTACGCACTTAGGATTATGGTATCCTAAGGGACCGACATAGAAACAGTAGTATATGCCGACTCTGATCATGCGGGAGATTATTGGACCGAAAGAGCACTAACATTATTTGTATGTTCGTAGGATGTTGTTTGACATCTTGGTTCTCGAAGAAACAAACCACTCTTGCTATATCCACTACCAAAGTCGAATACATAAGAGCCAGAAAGGCATGTCAACAAGCACTATGGATGAAACAAGCTCTTATCGACTACGACGTTCGACTCGACGACGTCCTGATCATGTGCGACAATAAAGGCGTGATTGACCTTAGCAAAAACCCGATGCAACACTCTCGTACCAAACATATCGAAATTCGTCACCACTTTCTTCTTAATAATGTCCAGAAAGGACATATCTCAATCGAAAAAGTGCCGTCTCTCGACAATATCGCTGACATTCTTTTGAGACCCCTTAAACGTGAATCGTTTAATTATCTTCGTTTTGGTTTAGGAATGATGGAACGCATTCCATAAATCTCATCAGTCCGCTTCTCTTTCTTCTTGTCTCGATTCTAGTACGCGTTTCATTCCGTGTCGTGACAATTTAACAACTTCATCCGAAGCTTGCTAAATATTTTTAATTCGCGAAATGCAAATTAATTAGTCACTCTTCCTCGTAAATTCGTGTCAAAATTTAAAAGTCCAAAAACCTATAATACAGGCGGCCCCCATATCTCAGGCGGCCCCTAACCTTTTTCAGTCGCCCCCTGATCGATATGGGACCGCCACCAGCAGACACAAAATCTTCACACTTAATCAAAATTTACAAAACTGACAATCAAACATACCCCCTCTTCCTGCTGGTGCGACGAACATGAAACCAAAACCACCATAACTTAAAATCAACCACCAAAACACTAATCGAAGATCAAATCATCACTAATAATCATTCCTAACATCACAAAGATCGTCAATTGTAAGTCATTTCATCTATTTTCTTTCAATTTGAGTCTAGGATTCATGATGAACACAAAAATTGAAATTGGGAATTTTTCATTTTTCTTTTAATTTTGTACAATTAGGACTACTTGGATATAATGTATAACTAATATGCTTTCCTTAGACATAGGATTTACATACACTAGTGAGTTTGTCGAAAAATTTATTTCGAACCAAAACCCCAATTTTATTTTCAAATCACTCACGTTAGAAACATAATAAAATTGTTGTTATGCATTGTTAATACAACTTAAAAATGTTTTGAAGTACATGCATAATGATCTCATGAACAAAGGTCGAGATACACAATTCATATGTATTTTTTGACATGTTTGAGCAAAATCAAATTAAGGAGCGTTTGGGTCAACTCTTAGGATTTTATTTTTAGGTTGAGTTAATCGTTACTTCACATTTGTCATATTTAGGCACACACTAGAAACATTTTGAATAAAATGTTACAAGTAAAAGACTATAAAACATGACCCTATATATATATATATATATATATATATATATATATATATATATATATATATATATATATATATATAGACCATATTTTTATCTTCATTTTAGGTGACAATGCCTCGAATCATCAGATTAGATCACCAAAATGCCCGTAACTACATTCCACTCATATCAAATCAATTCAAACAACCATTCAGAAACACTACTACAAGCCTTGAAAAACGATACTTTCATGAGGGTAGGGTTGTGAGTCAAATTTTGAAAACATGAGTCATATCCGTGCTAAGTTTGGATTAATTGGTTTTGATTGTTTGTTGAACATAAACGAACAAATTGTTCCTCGTTTTGTTCTCAAGTTTTATAGTCAACTCACGTTTAACTATAACTCCGAGGGTCATTTTGTGGTCAACTTTGTCATACAAAGTAAGTAATTCTCTCTTAGTTTCGAGGAATTTGGTCAAATCTTGAAAATCCCTTTCAAAGGTTAAGTGTCACACACCGACATGTGGTTACTTGACTGCTTGTCAATAAGTGCTCTAAGTAAAGGTCATTACAAAACCACTCCTCCCTCACCAAATGTCATCATATCTCTTATTCAAGTCCTTCGACAAGGTCAAGTCACTCGTATCAAAAACAAGAAACCCGTTGTCGTAGACAAAAACAAAATTTTGACCCACGAAATTCAACCTCATATGAAACCATGGGTTGATATCATTCGTGAAAACGTCATTTGTTTAGGAGGTCATCGGGATCATGTCTCCGCGTGTCTTTGTCATATGCTTTATTGCATTGAAACCTCCACTCCATACAATCTAGCATTTTTCATTCTCAAACGAATGGAAAAGACGTGAAACAAACCTAATGAACTCTTACCTTATGGAATGCTTTTGACTATATTGTTCAAACATGTTGTGTCCATCTTTCCTAAGTTAGAATATGATCACTACATCTCATATGATCGAGTCGTGCATCCCTTCGCTCCTCATTATGAGCGAAAGACGCGATCGGATCATGGCAAAAAAAGACCTCGTGATTCAAATGCTAGCTCTTCTTCCACCACTCTAAATCATCCATCCTCATCTCATCCGTTGGATGACATTGTTGATGTAAATGATGAAGAATCTTTTCATTCCAATTCTTCTTCTCCTTCTCAAAACATCTCTTCCTCGTCCAATGTTGTCTCTAAAGTCCTTCAAAACCCTCATCATGAAAGTCAACACTTGAACACCTGCCTCACTGAAATTATAGACTTTCAAACTCAACAGCGATATGATCACCGAAAAGGGTTAAGTTTAATTGGAAAAGCTCTCAAGGACATGATGAGTGAAAAACGGAAGTGAACATGTTTGCAAAACTATTAGAGATTTTTATTCTTATCTATATTATCTAGTACATTATGCTTTAACTTTTTAATTCACTCATTAGGACTAAGAATTGTAAAAGACTATTACATGTGACTTGGATGATCTTTTCAATTATATCATCCTATCAACTTTCTATGTGAACTAATTCTAGAAGATTATGACATGCATATAAAATTACTATATGCTAAATGATTTGCATCTTAATTTAGCACCCTATATTCTTGCTTAATTTAGTTGATTCTTGAATTTGGAAGATGCTAAAATCACTGGACATGAAAAAGGGAAAAACTAGAAAATCTCGCTCTCTCCAGAAAACGGCCCACATAAAGAACCGACGGCCCCTCAATATATATGGGACCGCCAACAGAAGGGAACAAAATTTTTAAGTTTATCTCTTTTTTTGTATCTTTAACCTTCCTATACATAGTCTCATGCTAGCATTTCCTTGTTTAGCCAAACCACTCATGCACCTTTTATCACTCAAACCATGCTTTGCCACTCTCTAACATTACTTTCATTATTTAATCATCCATCCTTCTTCATTCACCATCACCAACTTCTTCTCATTATCATCTTCACTCTTACCATCAATGTCTTGCTCAAACCACCATCCAAACCTCTCTAGAAAACCAAGAATGTCAGTAAGACAAGTATGAAAGCGCAAGACATCCACTCCAAAATCATCACCTCCTTCCTAAAATGAGTTACCTCTATTTCCTCTAAGAGTCCATCTTAGATCTCCTTCACCACCATCCTACAATCCATTAAGAGATCAAATGATCAACCAATTTCACAACATCTCCACCATTCTTGATTCACATACTAACCCATCCAATGCCTACATTCATGTACCACCTTCACCACCACCACAACCAATTCATCCTCCTTCTTATGGTCAAGTTGAATTTCACTCAAGTTTTTGTCATTGTTGCAAGTATTCTAGACACTAATTCCACTCCTTGAGAAATGAAATCAACTTCATTCAATTTCTTTTCACCCGTCTCATACCTCAAACTCGCACTCCACCAAACCATGTGTCACCAACCTTATCTTTTTCCCTCTTTAATTAATCATTCTCATATGATTAATCTACCTAAATAATCGACCGTCCATCTTTTGATTATGGCATCTTCTAGATTTCAAAAATCCATTAGCCTTGCTCTATGCCTTAATATATCTTTGCTTTGTGCTTATTTACTTTATCTTGTAATGATTCATACTATCATAGTATGAATTCATCTTATCTCTTATTTAGTTTTGATTGCAATCAATACTTCTTGTATGAGTTTCTTAAGTAATAAATGAAACTACTTTATAATTTAACTTGCATGAATTGCTATATTGCTACTTGTTGGGAATATATTATCTTGCACTTGTACCTCTAACTTTGTTTTGTAGCAAACAATATATTTTTGTAAGATCGATCCCTTGGTGCCCCAAACGAGGGGGAGCACACATCAAGGGGGAGTCTTAATATCATCGACTTCTTTCTTTCTACAACTATTCGACGATCATCCTTTTTGAATTCGACAAAAAGGAGGAGAAATGGAATGAAACTCATTAATAATCTTGAAACATTTAATACAAAATGAGTTTATATTTTGTCATCATCAAAAAGGGGGATATTGTTAATACAAATAATGTCTAAAAACGTTATTTATATTTTTGACCTCTCGATGTTTTGATAATAATAAAATGTAAAAACGTTTACGATAAAAATAAACGTTTACAAATTATTAATCGTAAAATTCTATTTCTAAGATTAGTGATCACTTAAGGTATGTACCAACCAATCATTAAGTATGATTAGTGATCAAGAAAATATGTTTTTTAACCATCACATTTTTACAAAAGTATTTTCACAAAAATAAATATACAAAATACTTTTTAATTAAAAGAAAAGTTTTATTTAAAACATAAATTTGAAATTCATATTTCCCCCCAAAAATGGAAGCTTTCATACCAGATACAACCTTTCTCACAAAATGACAAAACAGGAGCGGAGTCTAGTGGCGCCCCCCTTATAGGTGTAGCGGCCCTCTTATAGGTGTGGCGGCCCCCATATATATCTGAGACCGCCGGGACCGCCGCCAGCTAGCAATTGGAAATCTTGTCTATAAATACTGCACTATTTCTGGGAGAAAAACATACCTCTTTGCACGAATTTTTCCATCTTCTTTCTCTCTCTAAAAACCTTCTTTCTCTCACTAAATCTCTTGATCACTAACATTGTTTGATCTTGTTTCAAATGATCTAATCTCGTCTTCTCATCTCTCATCTCTATCTAGTGCAAGAGAAGAACATTCGTATTCACCAAGAAACGAATTGTTATTTAGTGATCTCTCTTCTCTTCTTCTAAGTATCAAATCTCTATTGTAATTATCTTGTGTAATTGTGTGATTCGGATTGTGTGTAAATCTGATAGTGTAGATCTTGTGATTGTATAGTTTTTGTGAAGTGGTAGATTGATTCTAGCTAAGATTAGGACTCGACATTCAGCTTAGTGTCAGAAAATAACGTAAGCGACGTGCAAACGGTTTTCTCCGCCTGAAGGGAGCTTGTTGACATAGTGAAATCTCGATTAGGATACTTGGGAGTGGAGTAGGGCGAAGAAGAGCTTCGTAGCCGAACCACTATAAATCTTGGTGTCTTGGTTTGATTGTTCCTTCTCTCGTCTCTTTATATTGTTGTAATTATTATTTAGTATTAGTTTAGATTTTTACATTATTGATTCATATTGTTGATTAGTTGAACATACAACTCGAATCTAAGTATTTTGAAAGCAAACTTTTAAAACGTAAAACGAACCTGTAAACTATTTTAACCCCCTTCTAGTTTCCACATCTATCTTAAAAGTTATTAATAATTGTTTTAAATTTCTGATTATTCGAACACTAATCAAATCCCTATGGACGACCTGGTCTTACCTGAAATATTATACTACATACGTGGGTATACTTTACCCGTGTGTTTCTAATTAATAATCGGTAAAACTAGTCTTATAAATTTAAAGCTTTTGAAGCACATCAGTCGGCGTGGCCACTTCAAAGTTGTTTGCACCTAGCAAGAATTGAACTTGAGACCTCACACATTTTAGAGTGATAGTCACAACTTTCTTTGCCACTAGACCACCCTTGAGTTGTTAATCCCTCTTTACTATTTACATGATCATATCATGATCATTCCCCAAAATCACTAGTTTGCTCTTAAGTCATTAAATAACCTAAGCACACATTCATAAACACCTCAATACGTATAAAACAACAATTACTCAAAAACCTCAAATTTTAGTACATGAACCGTAACTCATAATCTCATCATTTAACTTAATATATCAAGGTTACTTACATGTAGGTTTCATTTCCAGAGCTTAACCATTGACATGAAGCACTAAACCTCTTCTTCAATTAATCATCAAAAAAATGTTTTCATCCCTTTCTTCTCTTATAAACCAAGACACTCAAGCACCACAACTAGGGTTGTAAACGAACTGAACGTTCAGTGAACATTTCATGAACCGTTCAATAAAAAGTTCGTTTGTGTTCGTTCATTTATTAAATGAACGAACATGAACAACGTTTTACGTTCGTTTAGTTAAATGAACGAACATGAACAAAAGTCTTGTCCGTTCATTGTTCGCGAGCGCTCGATTATTTGTTCGTTTATGATCATATATCTTTTTATGTTTGTCTCCCGTATATTTTTATTATATAGTTTTAAAATTGTTTTATTTAAACAAAACAACACTTATAAAACACAATATTGTTAATATCTTTGTAAATTTTATGTTTATTTATGGTCGTTCTTACGTTCGTTCGTTTAGTGTCTTAATGAACGGACATAAATGAACATGAACACCATTATTTCTTAATAAACGAACATGAACAAGAGAATTAGTTCGTTTAAGCAATCATGTTCGTTTATTTGCCTGGTTAAAATTAAATGAACGAACATCAACAAGGCTCTATCCGTGTTCGTTCGGTTCTTTTACAGCCCTAACCACAACATCCTACAAAAATATAATTACTCCAAGAGCGTGAAACATTGAATTCGTCATTGTCTTGACAGTAAATATGGTTGTGACAAAAGAGTCACAATCGTGCAAGTAAACCGACTAAATAACACATATTTTTCCCTTATTTAAGTTAAACACGTTCATCAACATAGACGTTTTTAGGTGAACTACATCTTTTTAAAATTTAAGGTGAAGTTTTTTTTGTTGTGTGTTATATGAATGTTTTTTTTTTTTTTTAACCATAGAGATTAAATATTATTAGATCAAATCAACGTTTACAATAAGATGGCGGGTAAACGAGCAACAAGCTGCGCCGCAACCCCTTTTTGGATGACAAAACCAATCCTACTAAAAATAAAGTTTTGTGTCTTAGGGGTCGAAAAATTACTTTGCACAACCCGTTGAACCCTATTCAAAAACTCTTCTGCTTCCGGTGCTAGGAAACCAAATGTATCAAAAGCAAAAGGGATAAACACTTATTAAGAGGTGCTTTCTTTGTTTTGTCTTACATAAATATTATATGGCAAAAGTTGACGTGGCAACGTCAATAACTCGCGCCTATAACTTAGTGCATCTAGCACTATAATGTTCTAAAGATTTGATTTAGGAGATAAAAGAAAGGATATGAAAATAAATAAAAAGTTAAGTTGTTTTGTTCTCAATATTTTTTAACAAGAGAAAAGAAAAGGATGAGACATTTGAGGCTTATTGGCTCCAAAATTTTCCTCCCATTTTTCAGTTGATTTTAAAGGAAACATTAATCTTTTAATTACTCTTCTTTTCTTCTCTTTTCAATTCTTTTACTTTCTCTTCAAAAATAACTCGAGAACATAGTACAATAGTAATAACTACAACTCGAGAAAACCAAAAAGAGAGGAGAACACGGCCATCCAATCCTAGCTTCACATATGACTAAGGCAATCACTCGATATTAATTATATCGGTACAAAATAGTAATTCAATTTAGTAAGCTCATCTTGACATCAGATTTAATGTTCGATTAGTGATCGGTCACAACAGGGCTTGATCAAGTTTAAAAGTTTAACAAAATCAATCATCCTATCGTGATCCTGCATTTGATATTATGCATCACGTACGTGCGCTAAACTTAATTATATGGGTAGCATGACATATTATATCTAACACAAACTATTGTTATGGGTTATACTCCTTTTTAACTTATAAAAGGATTGACTCGATCACTATCAATTGAGCCACTTAAATTAAGCATCACTACATTTTTTAAAGATACACATCCACCCACATAAGCCAACTTTTCCTGCCAAGCCCATTATCATGATTTATATCAAATGTAACCCTAAATGACAAACCCTTATATAAAGTACACCCACACCATTGCATATACCAATTTAGGTCTACTACCCTCTCTGCCGCAATGTGTAGTAGAGTATAGCTCCACAATTCTTTTTTCTATCTCATATTTCACTTCTTTGATATTATAGATAGCTGATTGGTTTTTTGTTTGGGTTCCACATGGAGTTTTTATTTTCGTTGGATCTGTACGTGGGAATCGTAAATATAGTTCCATCTATTCGGGTATGATATCCTTCGACCATGATTCCTCTGTTTAAAGAATCCCTTGTTAATTATCTATAATGTGATTAAGCGACACATGACGCTTCGAAGGAGCTCTAGGAGAGGGATCCGTGTTCTCACAATTTAATTAAAGAGCTATATACGCTTCATTGCAAAGAAGGTAAGATAGACGGGATAATTCCTCGTCACTTTGCAAAGAAGGTAAGATAGAAGTCTTGACACGGTTTTGGGCTCATATGAATATTTGGATTCATCGGAACATGATTTTACTTTCATAGGTGAACTCGTTCAGGCAATACAAAAGGGTGCTCAAAATAATCTATCACCGTCATTTGGGCGTGATCTTTTCACCGAAATGTGCTAGTATTCTTTTAGAATTGAAGAGCAACAAATTTGTTGTTGTCAAAATCATATTTGTTTGTCATGTTGACTTTGTATTGATTTATTTGCAATGAAATCTCTCTATTCTGTGAAGATTTTTTTTAATTGCAAGGCATGTGTGTATATTAATCTTGCATAAACGCATTTAGTATATTGTTTTTAGTTTTGATGATTCAAAGTTTTATAAGGTAGCATAATTATCAAATTGGGTGCGTTGTGCAGAATTTTTTAGAATTTTTGTTCAAATGCTTCCGTCACTTAATTAGTTTATTTTGATAAGAGAATTGGCAAAATTAAGTATATTTATCAAAGTGGGTGCGTTTATCACAGCTGAAAATAGGTGAAGGTTATTGTATTCAGCAATTGAAATAAAAAATAAATCGATTAAGCCGATGGCAACAAAATATGTAACACAAAGTTGACCTGAACACTCTTCCCTTATGAAAGTATGCTTGATGTTATGGTAGATTCCACTTATTACTCCATAGCTGCTGATAACTTTCAGTTATCCCTATAATTGTGACAGAAACCGGGTGGCCATGGTCTGGCGAGGTCAATGAAAGTTACGCATACATGGCAAAAGCAGAGACTTTCAATAATAACTTGATTAAACGTGTTTTGACCGGTTTGGGGCCGCCTAGTCAACCTTGTATTTTGATGAAGTCATAAATTTACGAGATGTTTAATGAAGACAAGATGCCCAACTATGGTTTGTTTTTTAAAGAATGGGAGTTCCGTTTTTGCTCTTGATCATGGGATTCGAAAGGAAATTTATCGGGTGGGTTTTCGGAGAAAAGTTGTGGATTCTGATTGTTTGCAAGATGGGTTACATTGGGCATGTGGACAAGGGCACGCGAACCGCATGACTATTCAATCCGCGCAGGCATGTTACCTGCCTAATACTGTAAAAGATCATGCTTCTTACGCGTATAACGACTATTACCAAAGAAAGCGTGATATAGGTGGAATGTGTGACTTTGGCAGCACGGGGATATTGACTAACGTTAACCCGAGTAAGTGTACTTTACTTTTTCCAAGAATTTTATAATGAATGAGTAATCTTAGTATGGGTCAAACTCAAAACACACTGGCCGGGTTGACCCTTAAGTATATTTTTGGTCTAAACATCATATCAGATGGTGATGCAATAGGAGGAATTCAATCGCTTTGCCATTGTCCCACTTGATAGTTGGTCGAATCTCTAAGACCTTTCGTCCTTGAGTCAATCGTAGCTTGGGGTAATCTTTAAGAACACCTTTAACTCGATCTGTTAAATTGCCCCGGTTATATACACGTGAAAAAAAAAAGGCTAGATTAGTTGTATCGCACAAACTAAATACTTGTAGCAACTTGATCGTATGCGTAATTCAATTTTATAATCCAGGATCGGTACATCAATTATTGCCTTCTAAAATGTTTAAAAATTCGATCTTTAATACATTTCAATATTGAATGTAAGGACAAATTGAGATATCATACAGATTTGGGATTTATTTGAGCATATTAAGAACCTTAAATTGAAAACCCCAAATCAAGAACCCTAAATCTCCAAATGAACGGGCCTCATCCAACATCCCAACACCCTAATTCCAAA
>BQNB010074682.1:0-28498 GCA_026074375.1 Tanacetum coccineum | reverse complement strand
CAACAACCTTCGAACTTCTTCAAACTCCAGGAACAAGACTGAAGATACCACATCAAGGTATAACAACGATAATTAGTCAGGGCAGTTTGGGAATCAAAGGACAATGACAGTTGCTGGGGCTAGGGAAACTGTAGGCAGTCAGGTAGTACAATAGAATGGGATACAGTGCTTTAACTGCAAGGGATTTGGCCACTATGCAAAGGAATGCAGGAAGCCAAAGCGGGTTAAAGACTACACGTATCATAAGGAAAAGATGATGATGTGTAAACAAGCTAAACACGGTGTTCCATTGCAAGCTGAGCAAGCTGATTGGCTAGCGGACATGGATGAAGAGATTGATGAACAGGAATTGGAAGCACATTACAGTTTCATGGCAAAGATTCAGGAGGTCTTACCTGAAGAATCCAGTTCTACTGATCAGCCTTTGGAACAGGTACAAACCCATGATGAAAATAATGTGTTTGCAAATGAAAGACGACATTCTGAGCAATCTGAATCCATTAATGACTCATATGTTTTGGAGAAGGATGATAGCTATGTCACTCCTGATTCATCAAATATATGTAATAATGATAATCAAGTTGACCAAAATGCTGCATAATGTGTTGATGAGCGTGCTGCGCTTGCTAATTTAATTGCTAATTTAACTCTTGATACGGAGGAAAACAAAACGATTTTAAAGCAATTAAAGAAAGCAAACGCATCATTGACTCAAGAATTGGAAAAGTGCAAAACTAACCTTGATGAAACTAATAGTGCTTTGGGGGAGGCTATTAGTTGTCGGGATAGTTGTCTCATTGCACTTCAGAACAAACAGAATGAGTTTGAGAAGTACAAAGCCTTTAATGACCGGACGATTGATTATGAGATTCTTCAAACAAAGTTAAATGAAACTCTAGGACTATTAGCTCTAAAAGACATTGAAATTAAAGAAGGTTTGAAAACTAAAGCCTATGAAATTTCAGTTCTCAATCAGAAACACGATGAATTAGTCAAAAAGAGTCTTTTAACAAAGTCAACAATGGAAGGTTATATCAAGAGAACACAAAGGTCATTTCGGATTTAAAGGTTAAGGAGATTAAAGATAGTTGACAAATGTTGAAATGGACAAACAGTTAATGTTTTGAACAAAATGTTTATACCTAGTCATTTCAGTCAAATTCAGACCTTTCATATGTTAGCACCAAAATGCTCGACATTATAATGGTTAAACCAAACCTTTGCTAATCAAGGTACTCAAGAAAGCTCAATTGAGAAGCACTGTTTGTATGAGAATCCCTACTGATACTCTGATTCTTGCAACTGATTTGCCTTGATAGGGAAGAGGTACCATGACTCTTCGATATTGAGAGTAGATCAATATTGAATAAGATTATGTTAAACCATATGATTTACACAAAACAAAATTGTCTTTATGAATTTTCAAAGCTCCTCACTGGAGTATTCTTTTATCAGTGGGAACGCGACAAAGAAGTTAGGGAAGGTCTATGTGGAGGGAAAACCGTTTGTTAGAAACAAAACCCAAAACATTGCTAAAAACGTTGCCTTTCTACCCGTTTCTAAATCATTTAGTAAAAGTTAGACAAGTTTTTACGCAATGACATTTAACATCAATCCATATAGTGGAATTGTTGATTCAAACTTGGTTTTAATTAAACATATCTAGTGATTATTTTCGGGTCCAATGCTCATGATATGGACCTTTTGATAAAACCTTTCTATGCCTCTTTCTATAAAAATCAAAATTGATAGCTTTCGTTTTGAACATGAACTTAAAACGGAAATGCATGAAGATTATGAGTACGTTAAATCCCTTGAAAAAGAGGTTGACGAACTTGAATCTGAAAAGGCTGATTTTTCAAATATGTATGATCTACTTCTTGAAGAGTGTGTGTCTAAAGATGTTATATGTTCATATTTGCATTCTTTGTCTGAATTAAATGCTCATACTGAATTGCAATGCATGTATCTTCATAAAGTCAAAGAATGTGAATGTCTTGCACAAAAGCTTTCGAAACAAACTGAATCTGTTAATAACGAAGTTCATAATAAGCTTTTAAAGAGTTTTGCTAAACTTGAAAAACACTCGATTTCTCTTGAACTTTCTTTACAACATTGTAAAGAACAGATGAAAACCAACCCAGTTTGCAAAGAAAATGCTTCAAATGTATTTCGAAAAGAACGTGAACAATATCATGAAATACAAGATTTGAAAGCTCAAATGCAAGACAAGAACATGGTGATAAATGAGTTAAAGAAACTCATTCTGGTAACAAAAGGAAAGTCTGTGGAAACTCAGTTTGATAAACCATCTGTTGTTCGACAACCAAATGCTCAACGGATTCCAAAACCATCAGTTTTAGGAAAACCGACTCCTTTTTCAAATTCTCCTGAAATGAGAAGTTTTCAAACGAAACAGTCGGTTAATAAAACTAATGTGTCGGATGGTTTGTTTAAACAAGTCACTCAACAGAATTTGCCTCAGAATAGAAAACAAGCAGAAATACACTCGAATGTGCTTAAACCAGGAATGTATAGAATTGCCACTACCACAACACAAAACAGAGAACCGCAGTTGCCTCATGCTTCTAGGAATACTAATCCTCACATGTCTAAATCTACAGGAGTAAATCACACTACTAGTGTTAGCAGACCACAGCTTAAGTGCTATCAAGTTAAAGATAAGGTCATGCCAAACAATAGTCAAGTGAAGTTTAAAAGGAAGGAAGTAGAAGACCATCATAGGATTTCTAGTATTTCTAAGAAAACAAAGTCTGTAACTGCGTGTAATGACAGTTCAAAATCCAAAACTTTGAATGTAAATGTTGTTTGTGCTGCATGTGGAAAATGTGTGTTTAATTCTAATCATGATGCTTGTGTTTCTAGATACTTGAATGACGTGAATGCTAGAACTAAGAAGCCTAAGGTAGTGCCTATTAGTGCTAGTAAACCCAAGAGAAAAGCGAACAAATCTGTTGCAACACCCCATAAGAAAACAGTTGCATCAGATACCACTATTCAGAAATCCAAGAGTTACCATAAGGAGTTGTATGAGAATACAAATCAGGAATGGAAATGGTGGATAGCTAAGAGATGTCCATCAGGATATAAATGGACACAAAAGCCTCTTAGGACCAAAAAGATATGGATGCCTAAAATCAGGAAAGAGGATGTATCAACAAGTATTAGTCCCACTATAGACATTGTCTCTAGGATTACTAATGTCTTGAAGATATCAAATTCCTTAGGATCCAATTTGTCCAATGTTCCATCGTCCTCTAATTCTCTTGCAGATTGTACAACTCATCCTATTCATTGTTGACTCTGGATGCACAAAGCACATGACGGGCAATCTCAAGCTGTTGTGTAATTTTGTGGAGAAATTTCTGGGTACTGTTCATTTTGGAAATGATCAATTTGCTCCAATTCTTGGTTATGGAGATCTGATTCGTCTTAGGAGAGCCGAACAAGCTAGACTCTAGTTAAACCGTATTTACGAGTGAACCAAACCCAATAATCAAACAACAACAAAACCATAAACAAACTCAAACTCAAATCAAACAATTCATCAATCATCTTTAACGATAGTATCATTATATACAAACTTATTCCAATGGCATACCAATGAAGTAAACAAATGCCGCAGGGTACCGATACTGTCCACATCATGTTGGTTGAAAGTGACTACGATTCTTGGAAGATTCGTATACACAGGTACATTCGAAGGCAATCCCAATGGCAAGAGATATGGAATTCTACCAGGAATGGCCACTACACCTCACCCCTATGATATCACTGATCCTCTCACCTACTGATTCTGCTGCTGTGCTGCACGAGGGAGAAACTTGATTCTGAATTCAGTGAAGAAGTAAACAAACTTGAGATGGCTTATACTCAAGCTGGAAATCCTTCTTAGTCAGGTCTTCCCAGACACATCTTCACAAATCTCAATCAAACAAGCACGGCAGGAAATATTGGGATAATTGAGATGCTTATGCAAGGCATCAGGGAAGACTATTCAACAAAGGAAGGAAGATCTGTCTTGATGAGTACGAACGCTTTCGTGCTATTGGAACGAAATTCAATTCAATGACTACTTTGTGCGTTTCACAAAGCTTGTGAATGGACATGAAGTTTACTCAGCTCAAAATTACCAACTACATCACGTTGAACACCAAGTTTGTCAACCACCTTCCCGGGCCTACTGGGGGTAAGATGTGACTATTGTCAAACAGAACTATGGACATCTCAACCACACCTTATGTTCTGATCTATACTCATCTCAAGCCAGAGGCCACATTGCCAAAAGAATCTAATAGAAACAGGAGCAGTCTACAAGTATTGTTGATCCATGGACCTCATGTTGCTCACACCACAACTGCACACCTGTTCTTCCATAACCCTCAACTTCAAGTCCTCACCCATGCTCAGTCTCGAATGACCATTGATGGCCACCTATGACTCAGATGGATATTCTTTGGCCACTATGACTCAGATTGCTAATCTCTTAAGTGGTTTCCAAAAGCAGTTTCCACCCACCAACAACCAGCTCCGGACTTCTTCCAACTCCAAAACTCATGCTACGGTGTATGATGGTCAGATTGTTACTGAACCGATTCAGAGGAAGGCTCCAGGTAATGTTGGTAATACAGGTACTCGAGGCAAGAAGGTGATATGTTACAACTGCAGAGGAGAAGGACATGTTGCTAGGCAGTGTAAAGAACCCAAGAGAAAGATGGACTCTCAGTACTTCAAAGATAAAGCTTTACTGATGGAAGCTAAAGAGAAAGGAGATGTGTTAGATGCTGAAGCTGAAGCATTCCTCGCTGATGTGGACTGCACCGCACCTTATGATCAACCTCAGGCACTGACTACAACAAACATGTTTCAAGCCAATCATGAGGATGCATATGACTCAGACGTGGATGAAGGCCCCAATGCTGCTGTCGCTTTCATGGCCAACTTGTCATCCACTAGTGCAACCAACAATCCAGTCAATGAGGTACACTCCAATGACAATCAAATCTTTGATAATGTGGATTATCAGATTCAGGAGATGCACCAGGAAGAACATTTAGACTCCGATGCTGAGACTGAGATTGATGACAATACGATCCCGTATCATCAGTATCTTCTTGACACCGAAGCCCAAAATGTTCCAACTGAGGTATCTGCTGACACATCTGATAAAGTTTCTATGATTGCCATCTTAACTGACTTGCAAACCCAACTAGACGGACATGCTAAGGTTAACCAAGAAAAATGTTTGGAAATTGTTGGTAGGTGACTTGCGAGATTCTATATGAATCAAACTTGTGACATCTGGATATCGATTTGGTCCAGTAAATGAATTGACGGTTGATGAATTTTGATAAAAACATGACACTCTCGATGTGTTACAAAAACTCTTTAACGAGTGACACGTCGATTGATTTTCAAATCAATTTTCTCGTTTATCACTAACGTAAACCTGCAGGTCAAACGGTGGTGACGGCAACCTCAATCCCATTCAAATGCTCAATCTACGAAGACATACTATCTAGAAAGCTCAAGATTTAAAGACAAAGACTTCTGCTAACTCTGATTTCAAAGCCTTCAAGTAATGCATAGGATGAGAATGTTGGTCAAAAAAAGGGACACAAGATCGCAAGATGGGCTTAGCTGTTTCGCAAGCCATGAAGGAACAAGCTTAAATGAAGACAAAGACCAAGAACACTCAAGCTTAACAACATAAGCAATCTCCACTGATCTCATAAAGGAGTGTCATCAATGAACACACTTCGGGGGAGATTGTCTAGGCCTCATTTTTTTTAAGTCAATAAAGGAAGTCGTTCCCGTGTTTCAAGACCTCACTTTGAGGGAGATTGTTAGCCCTAATTTATTGGTCGACAAGGGAAGTTTCGGTCAACTCTATGATGGAGCTTCTGGTCTTTAATTGTTAATGTGGTAATAGGACTAATGTCGGGAATAGGCTTGATATGATAATCTAATTATTTATTGTATATGATTTCGGTTTAATCCCAAGGCAAAAACCGAGCCGGCGTCCTAGTTAAATATCCCGCGCGTCACTTTTAAGTGTCTGGGTATATAAGGAAAACTTTCTTTTTGGAAAAGTTAGTTGTTCAAAATAGCTAATGAAAAATATCTTTTTTCACTTATCTTCATCTCTCTTCTCTAGTTTCTTTCTCTAAAACAACTCTTTCTTTCTAATTTCTTTCTATTTCGTGATCGATTGTATGAGTGAAGTGTTTAACGGATCCTTATAAGGGTTTAGGGCGGGAAATAGGATTGGGTTTAACAGCTAAAAGTTTTGGGACATGGCACAATTGGTCCTTCATTTTGATTTATCTTATTTCAAGCATAGTCCTTGTGGGGTAAAGGTTTAAGGAAGGTTGGCAGATTTGGCCCTTGTTGTTTGCTGGGTGTTTGCATCGTTAGTCCCTAAAGGAATAATGGTGTAATAACCATAAGGACTAACAAGGCCTTAACAGTTGTTATGTGGTATGGGCTTGGTATCATTGTTTGGGCCGACTTATATATAAAAAGACATTTGGTCTTTTAAATGGATTATGGGCTTTTAAAATTAGTAAATAAATACTATTGGGCTGACCCGGCTTTGGTTTTTCGCGCTCTTTTTAAATCCGCTCTTGGTTTTGTCCGGTTTGGCTTTGTTTTTCGTCCTTTAGTGAATATCTGGTACCTGCACAGTACAAACACAAAAACAAGCATATATATGGCATTTTATCGTGCCGTTTTTAGTCGTTTAGGGTCCATTTATAAGGTAAACGGTATGTGTAAATTACACACATACAAGCGGTATGAACATGAAGAATATGTCCAGACATATAACTTCGTACGGATGCATCAACTTGAGAGGGAATGACATTGGCAATTGCATTCTTAATTTGTGTCGAGATTTGAGCCTGAATATTTCTACGTTCTTGCCAGAATTAAGCTTAAAATCAATCTTTATGTCTCTTCTCAGCCTTTTGCCTCTCCAAAATACCTTCGGCAACATACAATGGAACTTGATTTCGAAACTTGTTCAGGAACTTGCTTCATTAACTTGCTTCTTAATGTGTTTGTCAACCATAAGGTAATTATCTCAACCACTACTCAATGGAAGATTATCAGCAAGTGTATCGGAATGGACTTTCTTGCCATGAACCTCGCATGTACGATGTGCAAAAAAGTAGCCATAACAAGTCCTTGTACTAGTGAAAAGAAGCTCTTGTAGCGTTTGAGCGAGTAGGTTTGTCTTGAACAGTGATAGAAGTCGATTCGTTTTAGCTAACTTTTTGTGAGGTGAACTTGATGATGATGTAGTATGAGGAGTATCCGTCAATTCCTAGAGTTTCTCAGTATCCAAAGATACGAGATTAGTATGAATCCTAGGAGATCTAATACTAATTAGTGTGGGGATTGGTGATACTAGTATCCTTCTACATTTATTCCTTTCTCCTTTCTCTTCAATTTTAAACTCTCAGTTATTCTTCATCTTCCATCATATACATTTATGGTATAACAACGTTTAGTTAGCTTACTCCTTTCTCTTTAGAAATCTCATTCCTTTTCTTTAGCAATCTCCACTTCCTTTTCTTTAGCAATCTCCACCTCCGGACTTTCCTTATCACTCTGGGGCTCTATCCTAGTGCCGAGAATATTTGATTCATCATTCCTAGGGATTGAACTATCATCAACAATATTCTCTTGTCCATCCACCATCTTTTCAATTTCTTCAGATGCCAAGTGCTCATCAACCAGTGCCACATTTTCTCTTGCTTCCTGCTCCTTATGACTTTCATGCTCAACAAGAATAACTTGTAATGTATTATGTAAAATCATCTCATCTGCTTTGTCAACAGTTAGCACTGGAGCTGGTGGTGTAAGACGTGTAGATCTCCTTTCAGGGAGACGAAGACGAATCACAGTTGATCGTCTTGGAGCACTTGACTCTGCGACTTCCTTATCAGGGTTAGGTGACCTAGGGGCGCTAGGTGTCCTATGCGTTCCTTGGGTAGACTCAGTCGGCTGTGACTGAGTCAGAGGAACATCTATCCCAAATACCTCCGCATACATCTGATAATGCTCCGTTAGCTTCATTTCATCAGTGATCATCCATGCTGGTATCTGCATTCCAACTTTTTTTTATGTCTTCCTGAGTTAAAAATATTCTTCATGATATCATCATCTTACAAGTTGTGATACATGTCTCGAGGACGTCTTGAAATTTTAGAAAAGATAGTCATATAATGACTGACGATGATCTTTGTAAATCTTAGATATGGAATCGAAGATGTTGGATGATGAAGCGAATAGTAGAGTCCTTCCTATAGTAAACTCTGCATGATCAGAAAATGAATGTTATTTAATAAAGCAATACATCATTTGGCATTTATTCTGCAAGATAGGTTGTCCCATCCAGTGACACGTGTTGTTAAGCATTTGGAGAATATTTTGCATAACGTTTGCCATGGCTGCAGAAGACCAGTAGTCTTGAAATTTGATTGTGTCTTTAACTCTATTGTAAATCCCAATACTTGCTTGTATAATGGAACCATGTCAAAAAATGAGGTGGTGGCACGAATGAATTATGATTGTTTGTAGTTGCTTATGGAAGATGAAAGATTTGTCTGAATTCATCCAGTGTAAGAGTGAGTTCTTTCTTGTCCAGCATAAACCTGAGCCGATACTTTGATCCGTCTTCCTTCAAAGTATGCCAGAACTGTGCCATATATATCCATGGAACGGATGAATAAGCTGCAATGCTGAATCGTAATGGATGATTCTTGATGATATTCGTCAGAATTTTGCTTTCTGACGGACATTATACATGATCGAGATCAACTTTCTTGTTAGCATCCATAAGATCATATCTCTTATTCGGAGGGCATAGTTCATCTGGATGAACATCAGCTGCATCTTGTTGTTGTGCCATGATGATTACTGAATGAATACAATTGAGATGTTAGATAACAAATAATTCATTTGACATTTTTGTCTTTTTCTACTCTGTCTGTTTTATATGTTCTGGCAATTCTTTTTGAACATATTTTTGATCAGTTTCTTTCCCATGTGCTCGTTCTTGCTTTTTCTAGCACATGCCATACGCTTTATTCTTTTGATTTACCAATTTTTGTGTGTTCTGGCAATTCTTTTTCAAACACACTTTTGATTTGCTTTTTTGCGAATGGATTTAGCTCTCTCTTTCTTGTTTTTAGAATATCCTCACCAGATATTCTTTGTGACCTTGATTCTCTTTCAAGAATGATGAAGATTTCTCTTTTGATTTTAATCAAGACTCTTTTATGAAAAATTAAAGAGAAAACCATTCAACTTCTTAATTCTTTTTGTGAAAGAGTATCATTTTGACACAATAACAGATTTTGAGAACTTTTTCCAAAAATATTTTGACAAAAACTTTTTTATAATGATAAAATAGAATCAGGTAATCTCAAACCGCAACTGAATGGACATTAAGTAACTCTCTCCTCATTATGTTCATTGCAGACAATAAACCGAAGACGGACATGACTTATCCACTTTAAACAATTGAGTTTTGGAATTAACAAATTCAAAGTCATAAAACTATTTACTTTCACTTTGTCAAGAATCTAAACAATGAAGACAAAAACATATTTGAATTCAATTATTGGAATGGACACTATGTCACTACTCCTCATTCTGTTCATTGTAGAAATGGCTTAAACCGGACATGACTTGTCACTTAAATGATTCGAATAGATACATATGACCCATAGCTGTAGAATTTATAAAACTTGTTTCTTTGCAAAATTATTTAACGTTTCATCACACATGAGAAACTGATCTTTTGTTACCGAGTCATTCAAACATTTTTCATGATTCATCTACTTTATTTCTTTCTTAAAACACCTTTCTTATTTCCACTAACGTATTTTCACTGAATTTTAATTTTTGACCTTTTCGAGTTTGACTTTTTGACCTTTCCGTGTTTGACTTTTTGACCTTTCTGAGTTTTACATTATGACTATTACTGAGTTTCACAAACGTTGATTCTTTTTGACATATGAAAAACCAAACTTAATCCACCTGAAGTCAATTAAACTCGATAATCATCAAACTCGGTAATCTACATACACATCCGAATTTCAATTTAAATCTGGTTAATCATGTATAGTCTAATTCATCACATATCTTATGTAATTATGTTCTTATTATTCAACCTTGATGTGTAATTAGTGACAAAAATCGATGACACATAAACTCGGTAATCTTCAATATTACTGAGTTTAAACTCGATAAGACATAATCATCAATTAATAGTTTAATTATTCTCACCCACTTACGTTTGAGAAAGAAAAATGAGTAGAAATCGTTGTTTTTGAACTCAAAAAGGCTTGCATTGATTTTCTTCTCAAACTCGGTCAATGGATTCGGTAAAAGAAAAAATAAAATGAAAATTTTTCCTCCTTTTATAGCCTTCGAAAAAGATTTTGAAAATTGACACATTTAGCCCCTGTGATTATCAATTTCGATTTGTTTTTCAATTTTTCACAAACTCCCCCTTGAATAATGAATCTTTTCCAAAAAACTACCCTTGAATGAAATCTCGTAACGACTTAGTCCGATAAATGGATAATGCTTAAAATAAAAACTCCCCCTTGAAACTATAACATTTTCCAAATGTAGTATTTGTGAGAGATCATTGTTTTTATTTTATTTCCAAAAAGATGTATGTGAATGGAAAATTTTAAGAACTCCCCCTTAGATCATGATTCCGTATTTTTAATTTGAAATCTTTATAAAAACATGGAATCATGAAACTAAGCATAGGATCATTTAAAAAAAAATTAATATGATAAATATGTCAAATCTTTTTGGTATTTTGAAAATTTTCAATTTTTTTCTTTTGTTTTTGAAAAAATTTATTTACATGTTTTTGATGTATGAGCTTTTCAAGAAGATAACTTTGTCAGGCTTTCCAACTGAGTTGGATTCATACATCCCATATCAATTAGATGAACTAAATACTCAAAGCGTTCTTTTGGAAGCGCCTTAGTAAATAGATCCGCAAGTTGGTATTCTGTCCCGACAAAGTAAATTTCCACAGTACCCTTCTCAACATGTTCTTTAATAAAATGATACCGGATGTCAATGTGCTTCGTCTTAGAATGTTGGATCGGATTGCATGAAATAGCAATGGCACTCTTGGAGTCATAGTACATCGGAATCCGATTATACTTATATCCATAGTCAAGCAGTTGAGTACGCATCCAAATAACTTGTGCACAGCATGCAGACAAGGAAACATATTCAGCTTCAGCAGTTGACATCGCAGTACAATCTTGTTTCTTTGAACTCCAACTCACGAGCTTTCCACCTAGAAATTGCAATCCTCCTGATGTACTCTTACAATCATCTTTACATCCTGCATGGTCCGCATCTGAATAGGCAATTAGTTCAAATCCGGAATCCTTCGGATACCATAGGCCCATGTTATAGGACTGTCTCAGGTACCGAAAGATCCGTTTAACCTCTTTGAGGTGTTTGACCGTAGGACGTGCTTGGTATCGAGCACATACAAAAGTAGCAAAAGCAATGTCTGGTCGACTGGTTGTTAGGTACATAAGCCCTCCTATCATACGACGATAAGTCGTTTGATCAGTAGGAGTGCCTTGTAAATCAGCATCCAGCCTCTTAGTTGCCATAGGTGTACTCATGGAGACACATTCATCTAGACCATGTTTCTTTAGCAACTCTATTGCATATTGTGACTGAAATTCTGATTATGCACGGGGAGATTGATGAACTTGAAGTCTAAGAAAGAACTTTAGTTCACCCATCATTGACATTCCAAATTATTTTTCATTAAATTTGCAAAATGTTTAGAAAAATCTGGATTTCTTCAACCAAAAATGATGTCGTCAACATATACTTAAACAAGTAATATGTCTCCCCTGTGACGTAGTGTGAACAAAGTCGGGTTAATAATACCTTTAGTCAACCTATGTTCAATTATAAAAGAAGACAATTTGTCATACCATGCACGAGGTGCTTGCTTAAGACCGTATAGTGCTTTTTTCAACCTGTAGACGTAATCTGGAAATTCTGGATCAATAAACCCTTAAGGTTGGCTAACATAGACTTCTTCTTTCAGAGGACCATTGAGAAAAGCGGTTTTAACATCCATTTGAAAGATAGTGATATTCTATGAGCCAACTTAAGCCTATAAACATCCGAAACGCCTCATGACGGTGCAAAAGGAGCCATGATCTCTTCAATAATCAATGCCTTCTTCCTGCTTATATCATTTAGCCACAAGACGAGTTTTGTTTCGAACCACAATATTTTCAGCATCACATTTATTCTTCCAAAGCCATTTGAGAGCAATAATATTCTTTCCTTCTGGTCGTGGAACGAGTTCCCAAACTTGAAGTCTCTCAAATTGATTCAACTCATCTTGTAGACTCAATCAAAACTATGATCTGCATGCTCTTTGATATTTGGGTTCAATTGTATTGACTGTTTGAGTCATACATGAATACTCAGAATTTTTTTCTTGTTTTTGGTGTAACCGTTGGTGAGTCATGACAGGTTTGGATGGGTCACCAATAACTTGGTCTAGAGGAGAATCTTTTGTCCAAATATGAGTTGAGGGTTGTACTTGGTGGAAATTTTGCACATTTAATGGTTCTAAAGCCGTTGTAGATGACTTACTTTCCTCATGACATGGAGGATTATATGGAATAAATTGTGCATTACTATCAAAATCTGCAGTGTCTTCTTGATGAAATTCATCAGCCTCGGTCAAAGATATTGGAGAAGTTTGTTCGTCAGATGTAGTGACAACAGGAGGAGCCTCATGTGTATGATTAAAGATGTGGAAGGTGAGTCTTCATAAACTTGAGTCGGTTGTGCAGCGGAATAGATGGGTGTATCAGAAGACTTCTGCTCATAATATTCTTCCAAACAGTAGACCAAACAAATTATCCAAATCTTCTTTAGATGGAGTATTCGTTTGTTCTTCTGATGAAATATGATTGTTGAATCGTTGAAGTTTGGGTTCTAAACAGTCATGTTCAGAAGCCATAGTTGTGAGCTCGTCAAACTTGACATGAATGGTCTCCATTATCATTTTGGGTCCATCGGTATAAATTCAAAAACCTGTTGATGTTTCCGAATAACCAATAAACACCCCAATGTCTGCTTTTGGTTTCATTTTTCCAAGATCATCACGGTCATTTGTTGGATAACACAATGAGCCAAATTACATGAAAAATAAGAAATTTCGGGTTTTGACCGCGTAATAGCTCATAAGGTGTTTTGTTGTATCGTGTATGGATGATTGACCGATTTTGAGTAAAATAAGCTGTAGCCACTGCTTTAGCCCAAAGAAATTCAGGTAACTTAGAAAAGATAAGCATTGTGTGTGTCGCCTCAACAAGAGTACGATTACGTCTTTCAACTACTCCCTTTTGCTGAGGTGTTTGAGCAATTAAAAATTGTTGCATGATGCCTAACTTTTCATAATAAGCTTTAAGAGTTGCGTTTTTGAATTCAGTACCATTGTCAGTACGAATCTTACAAACTTTGGCTTTGTAATTCAATTGAGCTTGAGTAATGAATTTCTTGATGATCTCTGGAGTTTCACTCTTTTATACGAAGAAAAATAAAACCACGTTTACTCTAGATAAAATCCGTCCACTATCACAAGAATTATACTTTTTCCATGATCAAAAGCTACCTCATTGGACCGCATAAATCCATATGAAGTAATTCCAATTTGGAATGATCACTTGGAACCAATTTAGGTGGATGAGAAGCTTTCTTGCTTTTTCCCCTTTCACAAGCAGAACAAAGGTGATCCTTTCCATATTTAACTTGGTAGAACCGTCAACCAAGCCATGTTGGTTAGATGTGTATGGTACCTAATTAACATGTGACTGTCTTTGGTTACATAACCATGACTTTGTTGAAGTTGCTTTGGACATGAGACAAACGGGTGAAGAAGCAGCCATGTCAGAAATGGAGATAGTATACAAATTAGAATCGCGTCCACCTGTGAGCAAATCATCTCCTTCCAGATTTCGTACGTAACATGTATTAGAACGAAAAGACCAATTTCTAAATCTCCTTCAACAATATTGTCCAAAGCTAAGAGTTGTGTACAATGTCCTTCACATTATATATACATGACAAATAGTAATATTGCCATGTATATAATCACCATAGCCTGTGATTGCTGCAAAATTATCATTTCCAAAGCGAACGGTTCCTATGAATTTTTAATGAAATTTCTTAATATTGACCGATCACCTGTCATATGTTTTGAACAACCACTGTCAACAACCCACGGAACGATCTGAACTACCTGAAACATAAGAAGAGACAACACTTGGACAGCTGGGCAATTTGACTACCTATTTCTTAATTGAAACCGATGGTTTCTCAGATGAATGAGGGTTAGCAACATTCGGTTTTATGTTTACAGGAGTCCAAATAACATTTGGTTATGATTCAAACTTTATTTTTCCAAATTTGACTTGTTCGAATCTTGTTCTTTATGAATGTTCTTAACGGTTTATCGCGCAAATTTGTTTTCATTATCCTAGACGTACTAGAAACCTGATCCTTTGCTTTTGAGGCATTTCTACATCAATCTTGATTTGGAATACAGAAGTAGTATCTAGACATTTTAGATTGTGACTCTTTCTTAGAAAACTAGTCTTAGGGCTCGTAAGTAGTTTCTGAAGATTATTATAACTATTACAAATATTATACGTAACAACTAACAATATACGCCAACACATAATCAAATCAATCAATATAAATACAATTAAAAATCACCAAAATCCCCATCCCCCACCCCAAAATAAAAATCTCAAATCACCAACCAACAAAAACAACAACTACAAAAACAAACTATTTTAAATAACAAAATCAAAAAAAATACCCACCCATCCACAAAAATATAAAAACTCTAACAACCTCCCATATTACCATATCTAAACACCAATTAAACACACCAAATCATACTCCAAACAAAATATCCTACCCTCCAAACTAAAATAAATAAATATCAAAATATAAATACCCCCAAAAAAACCCCCCCCACCCCAACCCCCAAAACCCCCCCCAAAAAAAAAATTATCTATAATATATTTTTTGACAACTTTGTACATTCCTGGTTTAATGACATTTTTGTTCTGATTTGTCCCTGTTTGTTTGGTAGATGAAGTCTGTAAAGTGACTGGTTTTGACACAACATGGTTTTCTTCTGTTTGGAATACTTCGTTTCCTGTGAAAGCGTGTTTGTTTAAGTGGTGTGAAACAAAGAAGAGATTGCGAACCATTTTTTTATCAAAACTTAGTATTTACAGACTTACCTTTTTCAAACTTTTTCCAATCTTGTCTTTTAACTCAATATGGTAGACAAAAGATCCTGATTCTCAGGCAGTAATAGACACATCCAATTCCACAAAACACAAATATGAAACAAAACAATTCATCCATTTCCTTTTGAGTTTGAGACCGTGTCTTTTTGATTGAATCGAAAAGCTTTTGATATTCTATTTTGACATTGTCACGTTCTTTTATCAAAGATTGCACTTTAAAATCCAAAGACACGTTTCTCTTATCAAGTTTTCCAACTTTGAAATCCAAGAGTATCAAGAGGATTTGTGTTTTTTATTTCTCGATGTTAATATCCCCTTATGTTTTTCTTTTTTCATGTTGGTTGTAGCTTTCAATTCAAAATCATACACTTTGCTTTCTTTTTTTTTTTTTTTCTTGACATCTTTGAACATCTTTTTCAAGAATTTTTATTCTAGACTGCAAACCTTCTTGAATCTCAAAAAAATTTCTTTTTGACTTGGTCAAGTTCATCACTTAAGATCTTATCTACGCATTTATGATTAAAACACACACAGCTCAACTCATGTTTAGAGATGCTTCCAAAATGTTGTCTTCAAAAAAATATTTTGCTTCTCTAGTTCATCAGCTCACTTTCTGTCGACTCAAAACATCTTTCATTTCTTTTTTATCCCTTTGAAATAGATTCAGAAAGGATTTCCAAGATAAACCTTTACTCTAAGAATTGGTTTTACTTGGTCTTGACAAAATTTCATTGAATTTGTTATTCTCTGCAGGTGATTGTGGTAAAAAATGCTTGCTCTTTTAAAGTTCTTTTGTATTAGCATTAGACAGTTTTCAAAACCATAAAACCCCCTTTTTTTATTTGTCTAAATCTTTGATCAAAGGTGACTCACTTGGCATATTTTTTTATACCGAAATCTTAATCAGAGGGAAATAGAAGAAGATGAAAATATTTTTTGCTCGAAGATACAGCTTTTTTTTGAGGAACAAAAATCTTTCTAAGCAGCATTTAATTTTTTTGTAGTTAATTGGCCTGCTTTATTTACTTTATTTGCGACAGCAATTAGTTCTTTCATTTTTTTCTGTATTTTTTGTTGACTTTTGAAGCATCCTCAAGAGTGTCATCTAGAATTTCTACACATTCAAGGAATTTCTAAGTTACCTAAACAAGAAGGCAACAAAAAATATGACTTTGGACACTCTTGAAATTGCTTGCTTGAGTGTATAGATTCGAGATACCTCCAAACCATGTTTAATTGTTTTTCATATACTACAATGGTTTTGGTCCAAGCTAAACATTTCTTGTAAAGAATTGCCGAGTTTCAAAATCAGATCACATTCTTTTTCAGTTTGGCCTCAGATCTAGTAATAGTATCTGAGATAAGTATCCTCTTTTTTTCACTCATTTGCACTTTTTTAAAATTGAATGAGTCTTTTGTACTTCCTGTTTGAAATTTTTGACTTCTAATTCTAATTTTTCCCGTTGTTTCTCGAGATCTCAATGATATATCTGATTCACGAATAATTGGAGACTGAGCTTTGTTTATTATAAAGTTTTTATTTTAGTCTTATCGTAGTTCATCAGCTTCAAGAAATTCGTTGAGATAATTATTATCCTTGTTTATGGTTTTCAAAAATCCAAACCTTATTCCTTTATACATCTCAAATTGGACTAGTAAAAATGCGTGTGTGTTTTGTGTTTGACTTTTTTAGCAAAATATGGTTTTTTTTCAGCTTCTGATATGCATTCCTAGCAAGTGTTTACTGACACATAGATCAAGAACATGTGTATATTTTTCAAAATTGATACTATTAACATTTCCCTTGAGTGAATCAAATTTAATATCGCTATTAATTTGATCATCACCAATGGTACTGTTAATAATTTTAGTATGAGTTGGATACATTGGTTCATTATTTTCATCAATGGATGAAGATTGTACCTTACTTATAAATGCAGACTCATAGCTTGGCCCATCATCAGAAGTATGATCAGCTGATTGAATTCTGGCCATTAAGCATATGTTTGCACTGAGTTCTTCAATTTCTTTCATCCTTGAAGCATCATCAAAGAGAAAATCATTCTGCTCAACAGAAAGAATTACGCCAGCTTCATCCTGTTTTGCCAGCAACATTTGCTCCATGAAATACTTCGAGTCACGAACCCTTGGCTTTGGACAATTCCTAGCATAATGTCCTTTTCCACTGAAGTTGTAGCATTGAACAGTTGAAGTATTGCATGAAGATGGAGTGCGAAGAGTCCTTTGAACATTTCCAGTCTCATTTTGAGCATTTGAACATAAGCTCGTCTGTTATTCCTTCCAGTATTGCCAGAATTCCTGCTTTGAATATTCACTCTGTCTCCTTGAATGATTGCTTGATTTCTGGTGTTGGATGAAGCACAAAGACGATTATTTGTTGTATTAGAGAAATTTTAAGTAATGGCTTTTGCAAGTAGTAACATCGCAGAGACTAGAGGATCTTCAGAATGGTTGTGATCATCATCCTGCTGGTACTCATCATCATAATCAACCACAGACGTAGGATGTGTCACATAATAAGATGATGTTTGTCTGGAATAAGAAGATGTGTTTCTGGAAAATGAACTCCGTGAGTGCTACTGCAGAGCAAGGATCATGAGACTTTTCTAACTTCTTTGGCCCTTGAAGCATTAACCTATTTCTCAAATTGCAAAATATAATAAAAAATATCATCAACGATATCACTGTCAATTGCTTAGCCAAAAACGAACTTTGAGTCACATAATTTCACCATTCCGTTGCAAACTATTTAGATAACTTTGTATTACAACTGAAACATTGGAAAACATCATGTTGTATTCGTTCCACCAAATCAATATCATTAACTGAGCAAAACGAATGTAACCGAAGAAACTAGTGAACCCTCCCTGGTTCAGCAAACACATTATCAAATGCATTTGTAAACACGCGTTTCTCTGTCAACTTGTTTTGGTATAGTTTCCCCTCAACAAACTTTCAACCCGGCCCATATTCTGGCCGTCTTAACAAGAATCCACAGAATTTGTAAAATCTCATTAGGAATAGAAAGAAGCAATCCTATTCATATTTTCCCATTTTCCGCGCATCATAGTACAATAAGTCATCTCCTTGAAGATCCTCTACTTCTTGCAACCTTGGTATTGTTGAACCTGTAGATGTGATGTTCCTAAACACATAAGGGCCATCTTCTAGTGCTTTGAGAAGCCACTTCCGGTTTTCCCTCTTGCGATTAAGAAATCGTTTGAATCTACTCGCCCAAGTAGTGTACTACCACCCCTTTAAGCAAGGTGACCTATACTCAGAACCGACTCAGCAACGGATTGTTGGTATGTTTTGGATGTCGACAGGTCTTAATAGTCAAATATTAGATCTTCTTTTAAGACGAATATGAATGAAGATTTGTTGAGAAAATATCCAACTCGGTAACAGTAAGTCAAATTCGATAACACTGTTTCACAGAACACTACCAAGAACAAGTAATCTGAAAACGAAAACCCTTCTCTGAACAGTAACACAATCAAACTCGGAAATCTTCAATAATAAACTCGGTAAACTACTGCAAACTACTCAAATTTCGTAACACTATTCACTATAAACCTCGTAAAGCCTAAATTGATAAAATCCAACAGTTATGATTATGTAACTAACCCAAATTGTCTGAACACGAATATTATGATACCAGATAATCCAAGTGTTGTAAAAACTCAAATTCGATGAAACCGAATTTTGAATTTGCCTGCCGAGTTTTAGTAAAATCTTGAAAAAACGCAATATTTAACACTCAAATCACATAAAACCCGTGAAATGAAAGTGTAAAATGACTTTGTAAAGCTTAATACCGATTAATACTTAGTAAATTCCTATATCACAAATTCCCCCCCCCGATGGAACCGAATTTGTGAAACTTAAAACAAACTCGATAAAACCGAGTTTAATACCGAATTCCAAATAACGATTTTGATAGAACAAAAGAATTCGAATATATCTATTACAGTGATGTTTCTTACTGAAATTGCTAAATTTACAAGAAAAAATGTTCCGAAACTCAAAATCACTCTACCGAGAATGCAAATCTTCAACCGAAAATCAAAACCACACTTCCGAGAATGAAATGAACACTTCTGAGAACACAATAACGTCCAAAAACTCGAAATCACAGCCAAAATCAATCTCGAAACCTCAATAGTACTCACCGAATTCGGAAATCATCACTTCTTGATTCTCGGTCGAACAAAAACACGCACAAATCAAGCACTCTTCTTCTCTATTGGCGATTGATACCACTTGATAGGTCACATGAATCTTGAATTAATCATATCAACATGTTAAGATTAGAGAGAATGGCAAGTAATAATAAAAAAAAAGAGGTAAAATGTCAATCTTATTATGGAGGGAAAAATGAGAGTTAATTACAAGGGCATCACCCTCTAATGAAGATTAGAGGGCTATTTATAGGCAATGGGAGGGAGGCTTCCCTTCCTTATTTTCCTAACTTGTCAATACTAGTCCCTAGACTTTGGTTATTATGCTATTTCTTACTTAAAGCATAATAAACCTTATTACAAGCTATATTAAACTAAACAAAATAAAGTCTAATAACAAAATATAATAAACCACATAATCGACACTTTTCCATAATCCTAACAAGAAGGAATGTTCTTAGGATACCATGTTAATACTAAAGGCATTAAGATATGCCCAGACAAGGTAGACACCGTATTAAGCCTTCAATTACCAAAATGCTTAAAAGACGTGCAGAAATTAAATGGAAAGTTGGCAAGCTTAAACAGGTTTTTAGCAAAATCAGCGGAGAAATCGTTACCATTTTTCAAAACTTTGAAAAAATGCACAAAGAAGAGTGACTTCCTATGGACGGAGGAAGCGGAAGCTGCATTTAGACAGATGAAGGAACACATAGCAAAGTTACCCATGCTCACCGCTCCAGAAGTACAAGAGGAACTCATCGTCCTACTGGCCAGCATCCAAGGAAGCGGTTTAGCGCGAGTACTTAATACGGAAAGAGAAGCTAGGCAAATGACAATCACTTGTCAGCCGGCGCTGAGGGGCCCAGAAGTAAACTAACATCCTCCCAATGAAAAATTGGTGCAAGCACTATGTACAGCAAGCAAAAGGCTAATAAGATACTTTTCAAAGCTCATCCAATCATATAATAACGGATCAACCATCAAAAACTACTAATCAAACCCAGAATTCCTGGTAGGATGCAAAAGTGGAGCAACAACTTGGGGATTTTGGCATACATTATAGACCAAGAGTATCTGTTAAAGGATAAGTGCTAGCTGATTTTATCGTAGAAAGACCAGAAGAAGAAGGTCAGGACGATTCCGCAAAGGAAGAAGAACCGCTCCCGACACAGTGGACTTGTCACGGCGGGTCAGCTTGCATAGACGGATGCGGAGAGGAGTGATCCTCCACGGATCCGGAAAGGGTAGAGGTTCACATACGCTTTAAATATTCAGTTGAAGCAACTAACAATGAGACATAATATGAAGCCTTGATAGCAAGATTTCGGATAGCGGAAAAAACAGGCGTTCCAAAGCCCCAGAAAATGTAGACTCTACCTCAAAACTGGTAGAAAACAAGGTAAAGGGACCTACATCGCAAAAGAACCAGACATGATCAAATACTTTAGAGAAAGGTAAAAACAGAGAACACTGCCAGTACATTCCGTGGCGTTTTCAATAAAGCAAGTTTCCAAAAGGCACAACAAAAACGGATGCACTAAGCCAAATACATCTACCAGTTTCTCACATCTCAGCAACAGTGTGAATAGAAGAATTGAACATAAAAATCAGTGAATGAGAGTGAGGTGCTACAGCCGGTTGGAGGAAGAAGGGGAAGTCCTGGATGACCCCATTCATGAATACTCTCACGATGAAACTTTATAGCGGAAGAAAAAAAGGTAAGAGCAATAAAGCGCAAGTCACAGCATTTTGCTATCCATTTTCCCACTGAATACTGGCAAAAAATCCTTTTCTAGGCCCATGGCTCCGATGTGAGGAACTTCACAATCAAACTAGTCTTGAGAGAAATACAAGAGAGGCTCATGTAGCATGCATTCGTGCACATGTATCCGTCGTTGCCAAAAGCTCTAAGGATTGATATTACTGGCCAGACAATCATAAGGACGCAAGGGACTTATAAAAGCAATCAGGAATGCCAAGTCACAAACCCGTTCCCTCAGAAATCCGCAAGAAAATTTGAATCCGATCACATCTCTCTCCGTGTCCAATTTTACAAATGTGTATCGACAAGCTGGACCCTTTCCCGGAAGGACCTGGAAAAAGTCAAATTTCTAATAAGTCCATGGAACTACTTACCAAATTGATAGAAGCAAAACCCAGAGGCAACTATCACAGAAACCAAGTACAAAAAGTATGTATTGGAAAACCTCGTGTGCATATTGGTCTTCCAGGAGAACATAACCGACATGGTACGAAAGCATCTGAGACAACCCATTCAAAGACTGGTGTGAAAAATTATGCATTCAACATCATTTTGCCTCCGTAAAGCATCCCCAGACAAACGGACTGGTAGAAAGAGCAAACCAGAGTTTGGGGGAGGGAATAAAAGCAAGGCTGGGAAAAGACAACAAGAACTGGATGGAAGAAATCTCTCACGTCCTTTGGGCACACCGAACCATGGTCAAATCTAGTAACGGAGACACTCCATTCTCATTGACTTACGGAACGGAAGCTGTCATCCCGGCGGAGATCGGAATGCCCACATTCAGGACAGCAGAATTAGACATGGCCAAAATGATGAAGCATTGCAAATCAACTTAGAGCTACTAGAAAGAAATAAAGCGAGAGCAAGCAGCCATACCAAGACAAAGAGCAAGAGACAAACGAAAAATACTACCATGCCAAAAGTTCAAAACACAAGCTTTTAAAGCCAGGAGACTTGGTATAACCGTAACAACGAAAGCAAGCCATGCAGAAGATACCGAGAAGCTAGGACCCAAGTGGGAAGGCCCATACGAAGTCACAGAAGCACTTGGGAAGGGATCGTACAGGCTAAAAGACCGCAACAGAAAGGAGCTTCAACGGACATGGAATGTTTGTAACCTTAAGAAGTGTTATAATACCCAGAAATGTGAGTAAGGCTTCCCCATAACGGACCCCTTAATGGGAAAAAGAGCATTTTTTACATTATACCTTGTAGTAACTTTTAAATTGTGTAATATGTCTCTCAATTTTCAATAAACAAGTGAAGACTAGCTCCTGCACAAGTTATATTTGAAAATTCTAAATTTACTACGTTGCAAAGTTATTGATATATGAGAATAAGTCAGCCACTAATAAGCAGAGCGGAGCATGCCTCCAACATATGTTAAACCGCATAACAAAAGGGGTGAGAACCTACAAACAAGACGCAAAATTGCATAAGAGGCATTGCAAGCCCGACATCCAAACAAGCCTATCATGACATAGCATATCTTAGTGATATTGAAGAAAACAAAAAAAAAAAAAAAAAAAAACATAAAAAAAAAAAAAAAAAATAGTAAGAAAAACAAAAACTTTAGACAATGTATTTTCAGATACAGATGATACAAAAAAAAAATATCATCATAACAAAGTTAGCAACAGATCAAAGGTGTTAGAATAGATGTGATTATAAAAAACCGCAATAAGGTCACATGCGACCGCGGAAAACCAAGCATACAAGCTTAGAGAACATCATCCCTAGCTTCACCCTCAGCTGAGAAAGCACAGGATCACCAACATCAGCATCGTTTAAGCCTTCAACTTTCCCCTCACCCCTGGGCTCCGGAACAACACCCCCAGGGACCTCATCAGCTAAATGTGGGTTCTTATAATCTATCCCACGAAAAGAAAAGTATCAGGGTGGGCCGAAAACAAATCGTGGACAAAACATTAGTAGCAGGCGTCGCAAACGGAGGTTCAATAAAAGTCTCTGGGAGAGCGGTCAAGGCTTCGACGGACAGTGGATGATCTATGGAGGTAAATACGTCTTTCAGAATTAGAAGACGCTCAGTAAGGTTCCTTTCCATCTTCCGCACCCTTCCATGACAAATGTCCAAAGCAACAGACAACGTTTGACTCCCAACCACAACTTGATCTTGCTTACGACATACGGGAACCATCAACTGACTAACATCAGGCTGAAGACCAGTCATCCCCAAAACCTCAGCCACGACATCGTCCAAACGGAGAAGGTCCATAACGTCCAAAGTACTGGCGTCTCTCTTGGCAGATAATTCTTGGAGAAGCGGAAAGTCCAAACTACGGAGAGCTTGGACGGCGGAATTAAAATCATCCTCCGCGGAGGGATTATACGCTTCCAGATCATTTAAACATCTCCCAGCCTGTCCATGTTCAATCCCAGCGGCTAAACCCTCCTGCATTCCCTTTTCAATGGCACGACCAAAAGCATTTCCGAGAGCCTCCATGTACTCAGAAGAGTTAAGACATTTGGCCATTAGGAGTCTCATACCATGAGCTAACAGCCATCTCCGCCCTGCGATGACGTTGAGGAGGTGCGGATGAAAACTATCCTGGAAGTGCATACAACACCTAGTAAAGTCAGCATCAATCTCGGCCAATCTAGCTTCAAGAGGCTTCATGAGATTATCTTGAAATTCCTCCAGCTGTTTCATGCTCCCCTCGTATGTCTCTAGCTTCTCGCGAAGACCCGCGGATGAAGTTTCCAACTCGCGCACCTAAAAAAAATATAAATAAATAGTTATAGAATCCAAGATCTGGACTCAACTCGGGTAATATAACAATGATTGATAAGCACAGCAGCGGAATAATAAAGAACAAGAACTAAAACAATCATGTTCTAAAAAGGTTTTCTTTTTATTTTTTTCTTTATTAAACACAATAAAGAACTAACTACTACTACTACACTACACACGCTCTATGCGTTTCTCAGACTCTCATTGGAGAAGTCTGCTATCAATGGATGCCTGTAACCTAGACGCCTACCCTCTTTATATAATAGAGGGAGGTTACAAACCCTAGCTTACTATCAAAGCTAACTAACTATTACATATTAGGTCCTTCATTGTTTCTTCATTTCGTCTAATAGGTTTTGTAATCTTCAAATCTGTAATCCCAACAATCTTCCCCTATTTGAAAATACAAAACATCCCGCAGAGAGACACAAAGCTAAACATGTCATCACTAATAATAATCTGCACACCATAAATCTTCTCCCCTTTTGTAATCATCAATTAGGGGTCTTGTGCAAACTCGTAAACGCTTCCCCTCAAGTGATGATGTAGATGTTAGTTTTTTGAACAATAACTCCCCTTAAAAATATACTAACCATCTCATAATCTCGGACTTTAATTGGCTTTAAATAAGTAGGATAATCAATGAAACACCAAGTGCTATAACATCCTCCTCGCTCAATGGAACTTTGACTCAGCCGGCGATCTACCTCAATCCTTATTGCATCTCACAAAAAGGGTGAACTTGTTACATAATCGATTAAAAAGCCAATGCATCAAACGTCTTCACAATATCCTTATTTGATTCAGTGCGTACAAGACATGTTTATCACACCTAGTTATGGTTCATCGTTGGTCCCTGACCTACCTCCCCATAACCGTCCATCGAAGTCTCATCGAATCACAACAATAATAAGACTGTTTGATCCCAGATCAATACGAGTATTTATTACCAGACACAAACGTAAATTCGTATCTTAGCTATGATTCATCGCTGATCCCTGATCAAAACTCCTCCATAGCTAGTTGAAATAATAATGTGTGTGGTCCCGGACCAAAACACGACATTATTATGTTATGTAATAAACCACTCATGAACACCAAACCAAATCAAGAAGAAGTAACCAAGCCATAAGCATCACATCGTCCAAGATCCAAGGGCGTCTGAGGACCTATAAACCAGCAGCAATAACAAAACAATATCGAACAAGGCAAGCAGAAGAAACCATAAGCAGACCAGTAGGAACCATAAAGCCTACCAGCAGAAATGATATAACCAGTAGTAACTCATAACCACCAGTATGAATCAGAATATACAACCAGTAGGAACCGTATAAGCACCAGGAGGAACCGATTAAGCGACCAGTAGAAACTTATAGCGATCAGCAGAAACCAAGCAATCGGCCAGCAGGAACGAACATATAACCAGCATGAACCTCGTATGACCAGCATTAACTCAAAGATGAGACCAGCATTAATTTTGAAGGAGCAGACTTAACCATAATGACTTCCAATAAATCAGGAGCTATTCAACGCACATCCAAAGATATAGAGCACAAATATAGGAGTCAACAAAACAATTCCTATAAATTAGGAGATTAGAATAGACTTTATTCTCATACAAATCATATTCAAAAGTGCCTCCTCAATTCACGCACTCCATATCCACTACTGTTTCCGCATAAAAAAAATATACCTGCTCCAATAGGCAAAACGCATACTCCAACCTTTCTTGGCAGCATGCGAACAACATCAATATATTCAGATTTATTGAAATACGTTGTTCCACCAGGTCGAAATAAAATAGTTCGTATCTGAAGATATACATTTAAATGAACCGAACTGTCGGACGCCACAAGACACATGATTTGTCACTGTTCTGTCGCTAATCAGTCACATAGCTGTTGCAAAACTGTCATAGATCTGTCCCATATCCATCAGCGACACTTTTTCTGTAGCAAAGTTGTCGCTAATTCATGGATCCTGCGTTTCGAACAAGAATGAAGCATAAATACCATCATGATCACGTCACAGATCAGATCATCAATTTAGAAGCCTTCATGTGTCATTACTGCTGCTGCCTTTAAACAAATTAGGGTTTGCATAAAAACCCTAATTGCCCAATACGCCTTTTTATTAAAAATAACAGAAAAATAATTTTACATGAAAACCTTATCAACCCTAGATCAAGAGCCACGAGGCTCTGATACCAATTGTAGAATCCAAGATCTGGACTCAACTAGGGTAATATAACAATGATTGATAAGCACAGCGGAATATAAAGAACAAGAACACAATCATGTTACTAATAAGGTTTTCTTTATTAAACACAATAAAGAACTAACTACTACTACTACACTACACACGCTCTATGCGTTTCTCAGACTCTCATTGGAGAAGTCTGCTATGAATGGATGGATTGTAACCTAGACGCCTATCCTCTTTATATAGTAGAGGATGGTTACAAACCCTAGCTTACTAACAAAGCTAACTATTACATATTTGGTCCTTCATTGTTTCTTCTTTCTTCATTTCGTCTAATAGGTTTTGTAATCTTCAAATCTGTAATTCCCAACAATCTTCCCCTATTTGATATTACAAAACAACCTGCATGAAGAAACAATGCTAAAACATGTCATCACAATAATAAGCTGCACATCATAAATCTTCTTCCCCTTTTTGTAATCATCTAATAGGGGTCTTGTGCAACTCGTAAACGCTTCCCCTCAAGTGATGCATGTAGATGGTAAGTATATGAACAATAAGCTTCCCCTTAAAAGTATACTAACCATCTGCTTGAATCATGAACTCAGTAGCATAGATCATCTCTTCCTTTAGTGCGAAAAAGACATGCTTATTACAATATCATGTAACAAAATGTCTTTGGATAATTCTTGTAGTCAATATATGCATGGCGATTACATGCAATGGCCGATAGTCTCGGTGAGCTCAGACGGATCAACCAGAAACCACTCAATGCTTATGATCATTCGAATTTTGTGATGATCATATCATGAACTGTATGGTATCATATGCCCCCCAAAATATTTGTAAAGAGCGCGTAACTGTTCCAATCAAGAATCATATCATGCACTGAATCTCCAAAACGAACTATACACATCATCATTGTTCAAGATCCAAGGGCGTCTGAGGACCTATAATACTAGCAGCAATAACAAACAGTATCGAACAAGGCAAGCAGAAGAAACCATAAGCAGACCAGTAGGAACCACAAAGCCTACCAGCAGGAACTACCAGCAGGAACCATGAACTACCAGCAGGAACCATGACCAACAATCAGCAGGAACATGATGAAACCATCAATAACTCATAATTACCAGAACGAATCAGAATATACAGCCAGTAGGAACACCAAAGCCTACCAGTAGCAACGACCAGCAGTAATGATATAACTGGTACTAACCGAAGAAGGCAGACTTATCTTTTAAATAACAAAAAGTCCTACAAATAAGCCCACAAATAACGCATTCAATGAAACTTGTTTTGAATTCGTACTTATCACAAAAAGTACGTACCAATCCAAATCCCACACGTCATTGACCATCTGCTGCCTTAGAAAATTCACTCGGTCAAATAACATTAATTCAAAACGTACGCAACATTTGACCAGAAATCAAATATCATGTGACCTTTTTCTTCAACCAGATTTGACAATTCAACCTACACGCAATTTGTCTTGACCTGCTCCATACGCCACACATTATCTCGTGTCCCACAACAAATTGCACAAAACGTTAATGTTACTTCTATGGTCCCACATCAAATAAAACCCTACATCTACTTGTTGACCAGCGAATAGGACAACCACACAGATATTTTCTTTGAAGCACACAACTGATTGGTAGAAAGAAAAAGAACTGGACCCACACAACAAAATTCAATTCGCACACTTTATTTGACCATAAAACATACACGAATTCTTTGTGATAAATGGGTACACGCACCAATTGACCAGTATGAAATTATCTGCTGTTTCTTGATGCTGCTGTCACGAACAAACAACCGGATCTGCTGCCATACACAAATTAGGGTTTGGGGAAAAACCCTGCTGCCTTTTAATAATAATAACAGAAAAATAAATTACACAGAAAAACCTTATTAAACCCTAGATCGAGAGCCACGAGGCTCTGATACCAATTGTAGAATCCAAGATCTGGACTCAACTAGGATATGAATAACATTGATTGATTAAGCACAGCGGAATAAGAACATAAGAACACAATCAAAGTTACTAATAAGGTTTCCTTTATTGAACATAATAAAACTACTAACTACTACTACTACACTACACACGCTCTATGCGTTTCTTAGACTCTCATTAGAGAAGTCTGCTATTGATCGATCCTGTAACCTAGACGCCTCCCCTCTTTATATAATAGAG
>BQNB010074681.1:0-31707 GCA_026074375.1 Tanacetum coccineum | reverse complement strand
TAAATTTACGCAACCAATAAAAATAAATTGAACAATGTTAATAATTATCCTCAAAATAATTACTTAACCCTTGTTTGATGTAAATATTTAATTGTTTGATGCCTGTTTACATTGATTGATCATTTTTAGCTTACGCGATTTAACTTAACGATTACGATTAAAAGCAAACGCGTACAATACTAAAAATACATAGTGAATTTATTAACGACGTCAATGACCCTAAAACATGGGGTGTTATATTCAAGCCTATACTCAAGCTTTAAAAAAGGTAGAGTCTTAATTAGTTGCTCATCAAAAAAATCAACTTTGGTATGAGGAAAAGATTAGATTTATGAAAATTGATTTAGATGATAAAACTGATGTGCTCACATATCATAAGAAACTATTAGCAGAAGCTGTAAAAGAAAAAGAAGAATTAAAAACCAAACTTGAAAATTTTCAAAGTTCTTCTAAAAATCTTAGTAAACTGTTAAATAGTCAGATGAGTGCTAAGGACAAATCTGGGCTTGGGTATGGAGATCAAGTACATGAAGGTGTCTTAAGTTATGAAAATGAAGTTTTTCAAAGTGTATTTGACAGTAGGTCAAGTGATGTAGAAGATAGTCCTGTGCATGATAGATTTGCAAATGTTGAAGGCATGCATGCAGTTCCCCCTCCAATGACAGGAAATTACATGCCTCCAGGACCTGATAGAGAAGTAGATGATTCTATGTTCACATATGGTCCAAAACAGTCTAAAACTAGTGAATCTGATACTCAAACCAGTAATTTTGACTCTTGTGAGTCCAATTCTAGTGTAGAAACACTTGAATCTGTGCCTGAACCAGTTGTAGTTGAACCCAAAGTTGTTAGTCAACCTAAAGTTTGGTCTGATGCTCCTATCATTGAGGAGTATGAGTCAGACAGTGATGATGAATATGTGATTCAACCTTCAAAAGAACAGGAAAAACCTAGTTTTGCTTTTGTTAATACTGTTAAGCATGTAAAAACTCCTAGGGAAACTGTTAAAGAACAAAACACATATAGTCCAAGTCCTAAAGCTGACAAGAGAGACTGGAATGGTTTAATGTCCAAAAGGTTGGGTTTGGGATATGGGTTTACTAAAAAGGCATGTTTTGTATGTGGCAGTTTTAGTCATCTTATTAGAGATTGTGATTTTCATGAGAAAAGAATGGCTAAACAGGTTGAATTGAACAAAAAGAAGGGTAAGGGTACTGGTCAAGGGGAGAATAGACCAGTGTGGAACAATGTGCAAAGATTGAATCACCAAAACAAGTTTGTTCCAAAAGCAGTACTAACTAAAACTGGCATATTTCCAGTTAATACTGCTAGACAAAATCTCTCTAGTCAAGCAGCAACAACTAGTACTGCTAGGAAAGTTAATACTGCCAGACCCATTGTGAATGAAATCAGACCAAGAAATAATTTTTATAAGTCTCATTCACCTATTAGAAGGCCATTTAATAGAACAACAGCACCAAAAGCTAATTTTTCAAATCAAAAAGTTAATACTGCTGAGGTCAAAGCAGTTAGTGCTGTTGGGGGCATAAGGGAAACTGCTGTTAAGCCCTCAGCAGGTTGTAATTGGAGACCCAAAAGACATTACTGGAACAAAGTCTCCAAATACAATAGTGGATCAAGCTTTAGTAAAAATGTTAATTTTAAAGATCCACTAGGCAGACCCAAGTCAGCAATGACTTGGGTCCCTAAGAGAAACTAATTTCTCTTATTTGATGTGCAGGATAATCCACAAAGAGCTTTAAAGAACAAAGGGATTGTTGATAGTGGATGTTCCAGGCACATGACCACAATTTAAATTCAAGCAGTATCAACTCTGCAAGACTAAGGAAACGTTAATCGCTGTATAGCACCCATTATACGAATGAAAACATACAAAACAATAATTTTTATAAGTCATCATTCACACTATCATAAAGCGGTCCTCATTAATACGAACATCACAACACAAGAACATAATAGTGTCTTTAAATCAAAAGTAATACTTCTCGAGCCTGGGCAAAGCTTAGTGCTGTTGAGAGGATAAGAGGAAACTTCTGTATAACCCCAGCAGGTTGTAATTAGAGACCCAAAACAACATTACTGGAACAAGTCCCTCCAATACAATGGTGGATCATTTCTAGAAAATGTGTTAACTTCTGAAGATCCACTATGCAGAGATACCCAAGCCAAAATGGCTTAGGTCTCTAAGAGATAACCATCTCTCTTAATTTAATGTGCAGGATAACCACAAAGAGCTTGAAAGAACAAATGGGATTGATTATAGTGGGATGTTCCAGCACAAGACAGGAAACAAGGCTACCTTGCTGAATATCAGACTATAATGGTGGCCCTGGTGCTTTTGGGGATACAAAAGTATACATACCTGTAAAGGTTAAAATAAACACAAGGAAGTTAGATTTGAGATGTTGCTTTGGAAAGAACTACAACATTTCACATCTCTTTTCTGTTCATATAATGTGTTGACAAAAGAAACAAGGTTCTCTCACAGACACTAGAATGTCTTGTGTTGTCTTCCTGACTTTAAGTTGGGCTTGATGTGGAAAAAATCCCAAAGGTAAAAATTAAAACTTATAATCCATAGCAAAACAATATGTACACGAGTTATTAACATAGAGAACATTGTTTCCGTTCAAAGTTCTAACTATGTGAGTTGATTGCACAAAGGCCACAATGATGAACACTAACAAATCGGCATAGCGAGTTCGGTTCATTTTCACTTTACAAAACAACTTAAACCAAACTTAGTAGAAAGGGAAATCCTTAGTAAGAGTTTAACCTCTCAAAAGACTTTTATCACTCAAATGACCAACATTAACAGCCCTCTCACGTAAAGGCCAAATCAGTGACTCTATTAGTCAGATATCTCCTTACACACGCTTTTCATTTATGGAACTTATTATGAGACCTACATCATAAGGAAATAAACACAAAAGACTTATTTCCTTTTATCGCTGATAATTTATAGCAGGTCTTAGTTTGGTTTCTTCTTAACAAACTAAGGAGAAACTAGTCAGGAAATCATTAAGGACTTTATAAGACAAATTAAGAACCAATTAAATCAAAAAGTTAAAACTATTAGATGTGATAATGGTATATAATTCAAGAACAGGGACATTATTGAATTATGTGGGTCAAAAGGGATCAAGAAGGAATACAGTAATGCCAGAACTCCACAACAAAATAGAGTTGTTGAGAGAAAGAATATGACCCTTATTGAGGCTGCTAGAACAATGTTAGCAGATTCATTTTTACCTAACACCTTTTTTGAACTGAAAGCAGTAGTGCCTAGCATAATATGTCCTTAATAGGGTATTAGTGACCAAGCCTCAAAACAAGACACCTTATGAACTTATAACTGGTAAAATACCAATCATAAGCTATATAAGACCTTTTGGGTGCCATGTGACCATCTTGAATACCATTGACCATCTGGGCAAGTTTGAAGGGAAGTCTGATGAAGGGTTTTTAGTTGGGTATTTCCTAAATAACAAGGCTTTTAGGGTATACAATTTAGAAACCAAGAGAGTTGAAGAAAACCTGCATATAACCTTTTTAGAAAATAAACCAAATGTTTCAGGGAAAGGACCTAATTGGCTGTTTGATCTTGATTATGTAACACAGATTCATGATTATCAGCCATGTGAAGATAAGAGGAATCCAAGCTAACAAAACTTAACTGCAGGTCCAAAAGAAGCATAACACACATAGGTGCAAAGGTACACAAGATAATCATTGAGATGCTTCTAAAGGAAATTCTGAAATAGACAGCTGAATCTTCTAAGCACTCTACTTGGTACTGCCAATATGGGTCTTCTTATACTTCAACAGTCAAAAGCATCAAAGCAAAAGAATGGAAGGTGAAAAGCCTAATAAGAATACTGGTTTAAAGACAAATGAGACCAGTAGATCAGGAGGATCAAGCCTTTTTGGAGGAGCTTGAAAGGCTTAAAAGACAAGAAAAGGAGGCTAATGATGCAGCTAAAGCCCTTAAAAGAGTTGCCCAAGATATACTTACTAGAGGATTTGCTTCTTCAAGCAAGAGCTGCTAGAGCTAGCAGTACTAACAACAGTTAATAGCGATACGCGTCGTCGCGCGGCTCTGCTTAGTACTCCAAGTCCTTCTGTGACTATCCTACCCTGGATCTAACCTACACTGACCAAAGATGATTATCAAATACCCTGCGCTTGAGATTTTTATGACAACCCAAATGATGGTATTTTTACCAATCATCCTTATGATGATGAGGGTTCAGTGACAGACTTCAACTTATAGAAGGGAGGATAGACGCGAATGGATGTGAGGAGTTGGGGTTAGTCTATCCCACCATCAAGGATTCACTCTATTCATCCTTCAACTCAAATTCTTGGAGATCCAAAATCAGCAGTTCAAATATTTGAGCGAAGTGAACAAAAGTTCTGGAGCCCATGCTTTTGTAAGTTATATTCAAAAGCAGAGAAGAAATAATTACAAGGATTTCCAGCATGTTTGATTTGCATTATTGTTTCTTATCTCATATTGGAACAACAAGAAGATAATCTAAGCACATGAAGATAAAATTGGGTTGATGCTAGAAGGAAGAACTGCTGTAAAACAATTCAAGATTCCAGAAAGTTTGGATTCTTATAGATTTTGCTCTATGGGAAGAAGGCAATTGGGTACAAAATGGGTTTTACAAAAATAAGAAGGATATAAAGAGGTCTGTTTGTGGTTAGAATAAGGCAAGTTGGTTGCACCAGTGATATAGGGCAAGAGAAAGAGGGATAACTATGATAGGTTATTTGCTCCTGTAGCATAATGTACCATTATAGATCTTCCTTTGTCTTTGCTACTTAATAATAGATTCATGATTCTTGCAGACGATGGAGAGTATCCACTCATAAAAGAAACACTAGAAGAATGCTGTCTTTGAGGTAGTACTAGACAACAAGTGAAGATGCTAGTACCAGTGCATAGATTCATGCGCGCGCGCGTGCATATTGATTAGTTGGAAGCCATGATAGAGGTGAGAAGGATTTTTAAGTGTTGGTTTAATCACCACACAACAAATGGTCATCAGTTCACCATGTCTAACCGACACTAAGAATTGGTTATTCCAGTGCACATAGACATCAGGAAGCGAGAATTCACAAATCCGTTAATACTAATATTTCTAAAAAACTATATGTTCTCAACTCACCATGCTTCACAGTTAATATGAGGTTGTTGAGCTAGTGCACAAAGCAAACGGCTCTTGGTAAGACTCTAAAAAACTAAAAGGTCTCAACTCTTAATGGATGGATTCTTTTTTTTCTTTCTAATCTCTGAAATAAGCACTTGATATGAATTTTTGATTTTTGTTATTTTTTTTAATTTTGGAAAATAAGCAGTGGGTAAGCTTATTTGGGCTTTACTTAGTTTTTGATTCTCTTAAATTTTTAGCCAAGAGATAAGCCAAAATAAGCTGTCAGAATTAGCCGAGAATAAGCAGTCGAGAACCAAGAATAAGCAGTGGTATTTCGCTGGTATGAGAAGAGCGTGCGCGGGTTGGTTTTTTATCCCCCAAGGACATACGGTCACCTTACGTGCAAAAGTTACATGTTGTTTGTTTTCCCCATTTTTATACAACACATGCCCGAGTCACAACTAGACCCTAAGACCTAACAGGCTTTCGAGACGCATACAGTTTGAGTACGCAGACCCGAGTAACTATGTTTCCAGACAGCAACCGAGACACCCAACCATAGTCAAGGACGTTTGATACTTTAATTTTACTATCAGTGTTTTGTTATAGTTTACAGAGTGAATTTTATCCGTTGAATAAGATGTTTACATTAGGCGTTAGATATATTTGATGAAACTAACCATTTGAAATAATGCTGTCATCTTAGAAAAGACTAAATAATAACTCAAGAAAGAATACGGGGTTTAGACGATTAAGCGTTTTGGAACATGAGCGTGGCCAGCGCTTTAGTATTATTAGATATTGCGTTATCATGGGTCATGAGGATTACTAGTCGGGAGTGTGTAGTATATAGTCTTTAGGGACAAGAGTTTTTTACAGTTGGTGCTTAGTATTAGCCTTTGGTATGATTGTAGTCGTAGTATAGTACATTAGCGCTGTATTTTGTAATGATTATATATGTGTTCCGGGTTTGTCATGATTAGTATCCGGATTGTATTGTGTACATGGATATTAGATTTACATTAAATGTGAGGCGGGATAGTCATCATGATTATGTACAACTCGGCGTAGAGATGAGCGCGATGCGTTTGTATATGATTATGTATGTGATAAAGTTTGTAACGTTTAGTAATGCGATTTTGGCCATATGATTCCTGAATTAAGCCATTGTTAAAGCTTATCAAATAACTGTTTAACAAAAACCTTATTCTGATAACTTTTTAAAACACTTTTTTGTATTTGCGTTTGTTAAAATGAATGCTATAGTTATCTTTGTATTTTTTGGATTGAATGTTTTTTAGTATTTGGTATTATTTTTCGGAAATCCATGTTTGGAAGTTAATCATCCTTATAAAAACCCGTCCATAATAATTTATTAGAAATTATTCAAAAGTCCCCTGTTTTGGGACTACTTTTTGAATGCTTTTTGTCTCATTTAGGATATGAATGCGTATAAATGATTTACTATTTTAGATGATTTCGACAATGTTTCTCCTTTACTCCTACGAATATGTCTTTAAACACATATTCGGGGAGTTGAGGGGAAATACTGCTAAAATTTTCTTAAATAGTAAATCATTTATACGCATATGAGACGAATCATTCAAAGAGTGGGTTAAGATTTCCTTTCATAGTTGCACTAGGTGAACAAAACAACTCGTATTCCTCATTTATGAGTTTATGTGTGATGCGGTTGTCGTAAGGGACTTCTACAAGAAGTTTTACAACTCCCTAGGCAGAGTACCTAACCGTTGTAGTAGTAGTATAGACAAGACTCGGGGGTTGTTATCGTTCTCTAAGGGAATAGGTTGAGAAGGCTTGATCATGGGTCTAGACATAAACTAGAGTTAGAGAAGATTATTTTTGATTTTATATTGTATAGAAAGCAGGTAATTCATATGTGAGAGGTTTCGATTGGTTTTTTAGCATTAAACTAAATAATAAACTACTCAAATGGTTAAGGGGAGAGCAAGGGTAGTAGATGAGAAAAAGATGTATTCATTTAATCTTGTATACTCCCTATATTGCTGTCTCCTAGTGTTTTTGCCTATTGTCCACGTGATGATCTATGTAATTATTTCTTATGTCATGAACGAATTACACGAACCCGTCATCAATTTAATATTCCGTTAGGGAAACACGCAAGTAAGATAGTATGAAGACTATTACAAAGGACCTAAAGTATATTAAAATCATGTAAAAATGTAATTAAGATGATCAACCATAATTAGGGGGCAAGTATTATGAAGACTATTAACCTGATGGTATCCTTTCTACACAATCATGTTTTCCTAGACATATCAACAGCGATACAGACAAAAACTAGTTTTCTAAAGCCTAACATGCACATCCATCACAAGAAGTAACATCACTAAGATCTATATTCCAGGTTTTATACAATCATAAATGAACACAATAGGAAGTTTAGCCAAGCATGTTAAAGATAAAGCAAGAACAGTAAACAATCAAACAACAAGACATATTGAATGATTAAGATAATCTTACTTGATTAAAAACAATGAATTGAATGATTTACAATTGGTTTTGAAGCCCTAAAATCGTCCTAATAAGCTGCCAAACAAACTAGGGTTCATCTCCCTTTTTTACTCTAAAGTTACACACTTAAAACCCTAAAAATGAATTTGTATATATAGATAAATCGTTGCGACGGCGTCACGTTTTAATCGTGACGTCGTCGTGAAAGAGAATATTCTAGATCTTGGGCTGGGTCGTGCGAGCTGACGCCGTCATGAAAGGTTGTGACGCCGTCACGAAGTGGGTTGTGACGGCGCCGTCTCCAACCGTTGAGAAGATAATCTTGAGAGATGTTGGTGTAGGCCCGTAGTCTTGTCTGTTTCTTCTCTAAATGAGCCTAAGTATTTCCTTAAAATGACTTCCAAATTCTAAATACCTGAAAAGGAACTATTAAGTACCTATATTGGGCATAAATGCACGATTTAGGGGGTTAAATAACCCTGAAAAAGTGTATAAAATGACACCTCATTAAATACCCCCTCTATACGGGATTTGTTTGTCCACAAGTAAATTAACTTATCTAACCTAGACAATAGCAGTATTAGGGTCATATAAGCTACTCTTAAATAAGTGTTTTACAACACAACCTTCTATGACCTCGTAGCTTAAAAGCATGAAATTAATACTGAAGTCACCCACATAGTGTTTAGGATTCTCTCTTTCTCATCGGGTGTATAATTAAAATTATAACATAAGGGGGAAACGGAAAACCCAACACTCAATTACCTATCATAGCATCTAAATTTACCATAGGCCTGGTAAAGGATCAAACCTCCATCGCTAGGCGCAAGCAAATATTCATACTATCGTACGAGGTCTTTATTTAAAGGTTTGAGGGTGTAGGTAAAGATTAACCAATAATGGAACAAAAACGGATGAATACATTTAGGTGACTTTAGGTGAGTTGGAGTGGAAGGGCTAGCTAATTATTACATTAATACACGCTGATTTAGGTTGCTAAGACCAAACTTGGACACAGATATACAAAGTTACAAAAACTCTACACAACACTAACATTATATCTTTTTTTTCTTTCTATTTTTTTGAATAACATAATACATCACACATGGGTTTATAACACGTACCCCTACGACCTTGAGCTTTTTAACATAAGACTGATTGTGTTATAATCTAACTAATAACCCGATTGAATGGAACAAAATAACATGGAGATCACTAGACAAATGTATGGGGTATTGACTTAACTTTGCCTTCCCTATTCCCGCACAAACAGAAATAATATACCATGGCTTGAGTCACACTCGGTAGAGTGCGAGGTCCCGAGAGGAAGCACAGATAGAGAGCGAAGTGACGAGGTATAAAGGGAACTCATTGAGAAAAGCGCAGTATACAGACAATAACACTCATACACATGTTAAAGACACACAATAGATGTTCTGTCTAAACAAGTGATAGTACATGACAATAGTCAGCTAAGAAGGCGATTTTGTTGATCTATGACATTGGCTCTTAAAGGTTTAACAATGCTCATTCGCATTATTAGTATTCCTAGGCTTAACCAGTACAAAAGTTACAAGAACTGTGTAAGAAAGGAACAGGCTCGAAGGATACTCTCTTATCACTAGGGGTAAGTTCCTGCACTGCAAACAAATGCGATGTTAGCATAGGCAACTGGGTGTGAATAGTATATTGTATCGAGGTGACCATCATGTAGAGCAATAGATCAGAGTGTTAAAACATTGTGTTACAACTCCTAAAGTTACTCTTCTTCTCAGAGACAAAATCCCTAATACTTACTATGCGGTCTCATGATGCATCACAAAGAAACAAGTTCTATAGATTTAATTACTAACACCGTATTACAACTCACAAACTTAATACCGATCTCAACCTCTCTATGAAAACGCGACAAAACACATATACACATCATCCGTAACGACGATCAAGTATACAACAGATTGCTTCACGTCTCTTAACTCGAGAAAGCCAAAAGGGTATATCGAAAAAGAGATCTTCGGGTATCAATAATCAGACTATACCCGAAATTTCCTATAGATCTAAAGGCGACACACACTCATCACAATTCATATTTTTGGGTGGAATTAGTCTTAGAGGATATTTTGTATCATTACTGCCAGAGTCATTACACACATTCCTCTTTCCATGAGACGCTATTGCGCTACTGCGGTTCTTCTACTCGGTCGCTATGTGTCCCATACAAATAAATTTACAATATATTGTGATCAAACATTTCCGCTTTTGATGCGTCAATGTTTCGAAATATTTCACTTTCGCATTTTTAAAACCAAAGCGCAAACATGCGTTGAAGGAATACTCTTTCTAAGCTGCTTATTTTCCCCTACACTTATTTGAATATTGTATCCAATCTGTATAGATAGACATGTACGCATGGACAGTAAAAAACCAGAACTAAAGATCTCAACAGGAAACAAGTAAAAAAAGCATTTCTCATTCACCCTGAGGTTTCTGCTCACTATAATAGAGGAAGACACTATATATGCGATACAATGAGCTTTGGATCATGCCCCAAGATGCGTCCATTGAAACTTCCTAAGAACTTTCAACTTATCTTCTCTGTCGAAACCCATGCAAATTCTCGCTTAATCAACCTCCAAAGTGACAACACATAACAAAAGCATAAATACAATGTTGGCTATATAATAATACAACAATATGTGAAATTAAGGTTGTGCGCTCCTTTCTTAAGCAGCTAAAGATAGATGAGAAGAAATGTAAACTCATGGTCTTAGCAGGCGTTATAAACTCACAAATAATAACATTTCTTAAAGTGTGGGTTGTAACTAGCGACATCAAGATTTGAATGATCACCGAGTTTGGTTCAAGAATTATCCTAGTCTAAGGTTTAACTTTAGACCTTTAGGCTGTAATTGAGTTTTTAATTAGATGTATATTCCATTTTAAGGGTGTATGAGTGGGGGGGTAGGGGAAAAGTATGAAGTTTATTACAGATACTAATCCATTTGAGATATTTTTTAAATGGTTATTGGTTGATATTACCTAAGGTGATTGAGAGTGTGGCATACATGTTTAGTGTGTCATATTTGAATTTTTGTGTTTTGCTAAAGAAACTATTAGAATTAAGTTTAATTTTCATTGAGTTAAATTCCATTGTAAAACTAAGTATCCACACTTGTTCGTGTGACAAAGATCATTAGAGGTGTATTAATTGGTGGAGGAGAGGGCGGGGGTGAGGGGGGGGGGTGGGGTTTCTTATTATCCTGAATATCCCCGTGATGTTTTGTTTGATTTTGGTTAAAGTTGATTTTAATAATAAACGCGAAGTCCAGCCGATTCTTTAAAAAACGTTAGGGTTTGTGAAAGACAGGGAGGCTTATAAATGGGGGGGAGCGCGAGGAGAGAGCGAAGACATTGCTTTTTGAATAGTGGGAACCGGTGTAAATGACTTGTTAAACACAGTGAACCTAAAGGTTTTGACGATTTTCTAATGATACATAGTTCAAATTATGGATATTCTTTTCACGTTTGGGGTGTTGGTTGTTGGCTAATTTACCCTTTTGGGTAATAAAAGTCATTAGCATTTTATTCGGCGTTTTGTGAAATTTGTTGAGAATAAGGTTGACAAATCTTTTGTTTTTTGTCAAAGGAACCATGATTTTGACCGATAGTCAAGAGTTTTAAAGCATATAATATGCGAGAGAGAGCGAGTATAATTCCTTGGAATTTGAAGCGTCCCTATTTACTTGTAACGCAAGGATGCGAGCGGCGGAGGTAGTCTAAGTGTCCTCTTTGTTTTCATATGTGTAATTCCTCGAGGATTAAAAAATGCACTCGGGATGAAATATATTTTCCCCCTCAAAGTGGGATAATGTAACAACATGCTTAGCCATGTGTCGAAACCATTAATGTTACCTAAATAAGGCTTCTATAAGTATATTTATTGGTATGTATGTTTTTCATTTTCTATTAATTTTAATAGTTATTAATAAACGTGCTTTTAATGTTTTTGTTGGGATGTGTGAGATAGGATAATCACACCAATAACGCATGATCCAGTCTCATTTAGTATAATGTATATTGTGTTAAAATTTGTTGAGCTATTCAAGTTCGTCTCACATTTTGAGGACTATGAAATAGTTATAGAGAAAATTAGCCTTTTTTGTTTAATGTTGTAATGCGTATAAGGACCGTAATCGCCAGTTTACATCGAAATTTTGTGTTTAGAAATTTAAGATAAATTAAGGTTTTAGATGTTAAGTAAAGAGAAATGAGTAATTTGATGGAAAATTTCAATATTATCACATATAGTACAATGGAATTGAATTAGTATAATTGTAAAGACAATGGATTTGGGTTTATAAGTGGGTTTCTAGGTATATGATGAGAGAAAATGTGAAGCGTGTCATTTGTGCGCGGGAAAGAAATGAGTTTTTTAAAGCGTGCGAGAAAAGAGTTTTTTGTAAACTTTCCATATATAGAAGAAAGTGTAGTTGAAATAAAAGGTATTTTAGAAATCGTAGCGAGCGAGTGGTTTTGCCGAAAGAATGTGTTTGAGATAGTTTATGTTTTTAAATTATCAAACTTCAAATTCGTTTTATTAATAAGATAAAGAAAATAAAAAATAAAAATTTATTTATGAGAATAGATAAAAATGGAATATAAAAAAAAGGAAAAGAATCCAATTTGGCTCAAACTTTAAAAAAGGGTATCCATTAGGGCCTATATAAACAAACCAAGATAAAAATAACAAGTTTTTACTCCCCCAATCAAATTCTTTCAACAATGTCGTTGGATATGTGAGACAGTTATCATGACACATTTGTCCTTTCGCTTTATTTCACTCAAATAGTATTTATCTCTATAGCCGCTGCTGTGCTACCGTAACATCTCCTTTCAAGTCACGCCTTGCATTTCCGCCTTGGCGGGGTGTGACACATCAGTCACTGGTGCCCCTGGCATGTCTACCAGCATCTCATCCTAAGTGTCGGTGATCCTATAACTGACATCTCTCTCTAGATCCCGCATAATCTCCTTGTCTATAGTGGCAACAAAACTTCAAAAAGGGGGGGAGGTGTTAGGGTAGTTCCATAGTCCGCCCTAAAAAACCTCCAGATGTCCTAGCATATGGGCAGACAAACTCTCATGCCTAACCTCAATCACACGGACCGAGAGCGATACCTATCCTCTTCTTTCCTAGCGGTAAAGTTAACCTCATTTCTGTCTGCTCTACGAACAGTAAGATGGAGTATATGCAAAGGAGAGTGGATTGAAGTAGGTAGCGGTATGGGAAAGAGGTGTGTGTCCCGATGGTGTGGGTACCGGATCGGTGGTGTATCTATTCTGCACAGATGTAGAGAGTATGATAATGTGGCGGTGGTGAATGGGAAGTAGATGGGGCTCCATGGCTTCTCAGCCGGATCATCGCGACAAGCTGCGTTTGCCGCACGTGCTAAAGTAGACTAACGAAGTAATGGGTGGAGGTGCTAAAGGTAGTGGTTAGAGATAACTGGGGATTGGTGATGCTACTGGTAGTGTGTGATTAGTATCACGTGTAGGTGTGGAGAAGGAATTTGAGGCAGTGAGATGAACCATTTTATAGTGGGAAAGTGGAGATGGTGGTAGAGTAGGTTATAGTACGGAAGACCTGTCAAACCTCTGTATCTGTCAGGAAGAGATACGGGTGTCCTGAGGTCTGAATGGATAACCTAATGCAGTGAGACAACGGTAACAGTGATGTGGTGGTGGTTTGTAGTCCGTATAGCTCTACTGTACTCCAAATTGGCTTAGTCTCCTCATGCAGATGGGCTATGATCAACTAGCTGGAAAAGCAACAGCTGTAAGTATGTCAGGCATGTCCTAAGGTGCTCCGATACCACCTCCTCGATCATCCTAGTCCACTGCTTCAACATCTATCGTACATCTAACATTCGACCCGCCCCTGCCACCTCTGTCATCAATCGATTGACTCAACCTCATCATCGTTTATCATTCTCCTCTGTCAGAAGTATAAACTTGTGGAGGGTGTCCTCCTTAGGATCTGAGTCTGCAATGTATCTTGGTGAGTCGGCAGTGGGTGAGAGAGCAGCAGGCAGGGGCTGCTCCTCTTCTAGGAACACCTCATCCTCAGGTGGCATAAACTCCGGGTATATCGGCTTAGGTACATATGGTACATAGACAGGTGAAGGTGGTGCCTGCTCTGGCTCCTCTAGGCCAGGCACATAGTCAGGAGATGGTGGTGCCTAAAAAGCGGTAGCCATACACAAAAGGCTAATTGTGTCCTCGTTGGCATCTACGACTGGTCCATCAATTCTCTGTCTGTTGATCACGATATCTTAATAAATCCGTAAATGGGCTTGATACCTCTCCGTGTAGGTAAACCGTGGAATCCTCAGAATCCTGACATGACAATATCTGAAAATCGCAAATAAGCTTTATATTATATTTAATAAAATACACATATAGTAGATATACATTTAATATCAAAGACAAGTATAGCAATCATGAATGCAACTAGTCCCTAATCAACTAATGCAACTAACTAGTTGTGTATGTAAGTAATGTCCCCGCGAAAACCCCCTTGGGATGAATGAAATCTTTTGAAAACGGTTATCGTCCTGCAAAAACCTTTGACCTTGGGATCTCTATATACCTTGGCTCTTTAATTACCAATATGTAACACTCGGTCCACAGTGGGTGGGTCGAAGCAGATATGTTTTCGTTTGGTGATACTCATCAGATCAATAACATAAGATTATATATAAGGGAACACCAAAATATATCATTTTAAAAAACCGTATACAAAGGATTAGAAAAGTATTAATATTAAACAAGTAAGCCTGAAGCATCACTTGTTCAAAGAACATATTACAAAGATTCAAGTCCAAACAAATTTTATCCCAAAATGTAATGCAGAACCAAATCATTAATCATTACTTCCAAAATAACTACCACCAATTTATCCCTATTCATGTACCCTAACATGATCTCCTGAGAAAACATTTGCCTTAAAACGTCAACATATCGTTGAGATAGATGATTCATAGGTTTATAGACAATAATAATGTAGGACCGCAATATTTCCCCATATAATCAACAGAATTGCAAGACATCATAAAATTAATTACGTTTTTCCCTAAGCTGGCATGACATGAAGCACGATATGTATTGAGATGTCAATATAAATTGCCAACGATTTCCCGTAATGATGTTATAATGCCCTGCAACATTCCTATGTTCCCCCCTGACGATGGTAATAACGTTTGTTGTTCGTTCAAACCGGAACAGTGAGCATGGACCTCACACCTCACTGGGAATCAATCCCCAAATAGATCTATTTATAACATTTCGCGCTTCTCACTACATAATTGACAGTTCAAGATAAAAGGCTTTAGAGGGTTATCGCTTACTTAGGCAAACACTAACATAAAAAGAAATGCCCCAACTATGCTTCCAATTGTAAAAAACATGCATATGTTTCTTCCGACGGCACCCAAAACTTGTAAACAATTACAAGTGTAGAAACGTGGGGCTAAGAACTCACCTTGAGTAAATGAATAACAAGTATATACACAGAAAATGCCCGTCATATACACGCCGAATCAACCAAATTAATTATAGTTTCGTATGAGTACTAACAGCCTTGAATAACTAAAGGCCCAAATAGAAATCTGATATAGCTACATAACCAAGTCTAATTGAATTGAGAAATTGTATTTATAACGGGAGTTAAAACAGTTAAAAATATAACAATAGGTAAAAACAGTACTTAACTTTAACAATTTAAGCCCGGTTTCTTGCATTCCTTATGACCACGTGGTGGGGAGAGAATGATGCTTCGTATTAAGGACTAGAATAATCAAAATTATTACATTTTCATATTTTTAGGGAGATTCTCCCTTAATTAACAGTTGTTTTTTACTGTTCCACGAACATTTAATAATTATTTTTTATAGATATGGGTTATCGTAAAACCCGTTAATGTCGTATCTAATTCGTTTTTATAATACTACGGTTTTTGTGATATTCTTTCGAGCACTTGAAGTCTTCGTAATTATAAGATTATATCAAAATGATAACATTTTTCAAAAATATGTCTCAGTTAAGAAATAGTGATTTTTTACTGTTCATTTAGTTTAAAAATTATTTTTATGAAAACTTTTATACATAAACACACACTTGTAATCACTTAAACAACCAAAATAACATGATTGAACATAAATGACATACAAATACTAAATCATACAAAAACAAAAACAAGGTGTAACAATCCATTTTATACAAGTAAATAAGTCTTTAGATGGTGATTAACTAAACACCACATTATATATGTCATAAAATCATGAAAGTAAATGAGAATCATATTGTTATTTATGTAACCTGTAAAAAGTAAGTGTGGTGAATGAACAATGTGGAGTTCTAAAAACCCTAGTTTATGAAACCAAACAACCCTAAGCTATTCCACACAAGAAACCCTAATACAAAATGAAAACCCTAATCTTTCTTCTTCTTCATTGTTACCCCTTGTACACTCCAAACCAACCCCATTTAAATACCATTAAGTGTTAACTTAGACATGATTTTATGTAAGGTAATTAAATGGTTGTAAATAAAATTTTGTATGGATTTGGTATGTTAGTCATGGCATATAAGGAGGAAAAGGGAGAGAATTTGTGTTTTTTTCACTAAGGTAAATATTAATTATGTTATGTGTGTTTACTTACACTACACTTGCCTTTATACACTTGTACTAGGTCAATTGATATCATCTGAAATTCTTAGACATCTAGAGGAATTTTAAGGAAATCATTGATGCAAAGGAAAGACGAAAAGGTATTATCTAGTTATGGGTGAATGTACAAGTACTAGTTGCATTGTTGTGAACTCTTTTGTCCCTTATTGTTGTAGTAGCCAAGGGTTAAGGGGTGGAATAAGGGCCTAGCTCTAAAATATCTTTTTGATCTTTTATTGGTAAATAACTTGGCACTAGCATGAAGCTTTAAGTTATATAGTTATTAAGTGTAGATGTATGAACTTGTAGATTGTGTAGGTTCCTAGTATGATATAAATTCATTTACCTAATATGAACCAAGCAATGTTAACAATAGGAAAGTTTTATAAAAACTATAAGGTATTGGGTACAATAAAGTGTATTTGATGATGACCGAAAATAAAAGCTTTGGTGTATCCGGGTATGCCAAAACGTATATTATCAGTGTGAAACTAAACACTTTAACGCTACCAATAAAAATAATAATAAACAAAGTTAATACATTATCCTCAAAATAATTACTATAAACTTGCATAGATGTAAACAATTTAATTTGTTATGTTGGCTACGTGTTACATTGAACGATAATTTTTAAGCTTAACACGATATCACTTAACGATTACGATTTAAAAGCAAACGCGTAACAATAACTAGAAAATAATAGTTAATATATTTAACGTCATCAAGAGACCCAAAAACACGGGGTGTTAAATTATTATCCATAAGAACAGAAATTCCAAAATCAGTAAAACGCTAGAAACAAATCCATTTCTACCAAACGGTGATCTGACTACAGAAACCTCTAATTATAGAAGAGCAAAATGACGAATTGTCTAATATCAAATCACAAGTCCTTAATTTCAAAACCAATTCAAAAAACATCCCTATTGCTTCTACTTGCCACAGAACACCATCGTTTTCCCACGTACTAAAAAGAGAGCTCTTGAGGTCATATTTCCTTGTTTTAGTCTTCCTTGCGTCTCTAAACCCCTGATTTTTGTAATACACAATATTAGTACCTACACAGACTTGCTTCTCTAAACCCCTGTTTTGTAATACAAATGTGAGTACCACAACCAGTGTCATACACCTAGGATTTATTAGGGATAGCAAATAATTCTATTGTGAAGATATCTGAAGAACTGGCTGAGCCAACTTGCTTCTTTTTCTTCAACAACTCAACAAGATATACAGGACAATTCCTCTTCCAATGACCCACCTCCTTGCAGTGGTGGCAGGCGTCATCCTTAGCTGGGTGCTCTTTAGCAGAAGGTTTAGGGTTTTTAGGCTTAGGGATATAAACTTGTTTATCTTTTCCCTTGCCATTAGCTTTACCCTTGCCTTTTACTTTAAGCGATTTCTTATTGGCTTTCTGGATTTTACCACATTTAATCATCATTACTTGTGGTGTTTTAGCCTTTTTAGGTAAACCCTTTTCATACTCAATGAGCATAGCATGTAGTTCACCCACTGTCTTCCCCATGTTATGCATATTGTAATTTCTTACAAAACTAGAAAAATCTGTAGTAAGGCCATTTAAGATAAGACCTATTATAATTTCCTGTGGTAGCACATAACCAAGACGTTCTAATTGATTCACATATCCTTTCATCTGGATGACATATGCAGTAACTGGTTTACCCTCCTCTTGTTTGCAAGCATGGAAAGTTTGGATTAGGTCAAACCTCTCCACTCCAGCTTGTTTTTCAAACATAGCTTTAAGCTCTTTTATCATGTCATATGGTTAAACTGTCTATGAAGCTCAGCAGTCATACTACCAAGTATAAGATAAGCAACCTCATTATATGCATCATAAACTGCATTCCATTCTAACAACACTTGTGCATTGGAATTAGCAGTAGGAGCCGCGGGTAATGGTTGTTCAATGACAAACATTTTCTTTTCAACTCTCAAGACTAACTTAAGTTGACGAAACCAGTCATTGAAATTATTTCCAGAAAGTTTTTCTCTTTCAAACATCGACCTGAAAGCCGAATGGTTTATGTTTTGAACAGGTTGGTGTGCCATCTACAAAACATAGTTTAAAGTTCAAGAATTAGTATTTTCGATAAAACTTCTTGAAGAAAATTAACTACCCATGTTTAATTAAATAAACAATTAATTTTCCAAAGACTAGGATCCTACTTGACATACCACCACCACATCAGTTGATCTGCTAGTGATGGTGTACTCAAAAGATAACTGACGATCAATAATTGTCACCGATGCAATTCCTAGAGCATTATGGGACTTACTTTATTACAATAATATTGTAGTAAGCATGTTTCATCCCATCTATTCCTCGATTTAAGGTCTTACCAATAAACCGATTAAGTTGTCCAATCAAAAACTATGATTGTGTGACACTAACGTCTCACGAAAAAGTGTACAATCACCTTGGGATTATGATCTACATACGTCTCACGCATAGTAAAAAGCATCTACAAGTGTTTTTACAAATTGGATGACAATAACTTATTTAAAAGGGTATAATATTTGTTGTCACAAATATGTACAAAGAAGCATTCATACATCTTTGTATCATAGATTTTAATAAAAACTTTACTCAATTAAGTTATTTATTACGGTATCACATATTTTCAATACATCTAATGTATAAATAGTGTTACCTTTTTTTTAAATTGACAATTCAACGTGTTTCCAAATATAAAGATTAAAGAATGGTTAAAAAGTGTACACTGTAGTGTATGTCACGGTTCACGGTAACTCCAATCGAACGCACAAAGAAGCGGAGAATCAGGTCAGCGGAAAGCATATTTAAAAAACATGAATTCTTTAGGGAATGTTGACACTCGCCTTAAACTTCTCTTATAGTTTGTTCTAGTGGATGAGCCGTACTTCCTATGGAGTCCATAGCGTCCAGTTTTAACCAATCAAAATAAAACTTTAATTTGGAAAACACATTATGAACTATAAATAGTCCATAATAAATCTGATTTCATAATAATTAGTCATGTTTATATTTATTTTTGGAAAAAAGCTTTTTATTTTCTCATAAGTCTATTACTTAAATAAAAATCAATATAAACATAAAATATTCACACTAACATTTATTCAAGAATTATATACTTAACAATTAATCCATTGCAATTTCAAGATTATGTCCAAATTATCTAATAATTTAAAAACATGCACATATTTCATATAAGGCTCATTTGTCCTATAAATCTCTGGCCACATCCATCGACATAATCGATTGCGTAAGCCTTATACAAATATACATCATATAGCACATAAATTAACTTTTAAGGCCCCATTAAGACATGCCAAGGTCTTTTTTTTCCTTTTTTTTTTTTTTTTTTCCCCCCCCCCCCTCCCCCACCCCCCCCCCCCTTAGCTTTTAAGTCGTGGATCGAACCACATAATTAGTGTTCGATGTTTTAGGTCTTGATCTCATTATTTGCATTAATAATTTTAACATTAACAAGATCAATATCTATATATCGTTACAAGATATAATAGGCATGTTTATCTATCATGGTACCAAATTACAATTAATTATCGTAAAAACGGATCAATTAACAATTTAAACACATCAAGTTTTATTCATAAAATTACATACAACCTAGAAATCGTCTAATCAATTTTAATAACCAATAAAAATTGGATCTTGATGCATAAAGATCAAATCTTGATGCATAAAACGCCCAAAGGGCTTAAAAATTAATCAAGAACCCTAATTTGTTTGTCTAATTTTATTCCTGTAATTACAAATTCACATACGATGGCTCGTGAGGCCACTGTTGAGATTTTAGATCTAATTAACAGTTAAACATATCACGAGTATGCAGCGGAAAGATCAAACACGTATAGAACTTACTAGACGCGTACCCGTGCATAGCACCGGGAATTCCTAGCGGCAGATAATTAACGATATGCGATATTATGGCAACCATTTCATATAACGATATGTGATATTGCTGTGAAATAACATTGTAAATTATCTAAAAAATTTCGTACATTGACATGTACGATTATTTTCAATCGTATGTATTAGTAAAATGACTAAGATATCACTAAACTTTTAGTAAAATACATACATAGATGATATATGTTTTTTGATATACAATTATCAATAATTTATGTGCATAACCAAACAAAAATTTGACATATATTAAACAAAATTTTAAATGGCCAAAATTTTAAGACATATAGTAAAGAAAAAAAAAGTTTGTATCTTATGTTCTAGATAAAAATACGATTATAGTATCTAATAGTATGTACCAACATTTTTATGTGTTAATTAAGTTAAAGCCAACAAAAATAACCACTAATCAACAAATAATTCACACTTATTGGCCCATTGTGATTTCAAGATAAAAGAAATTTTCTTCAGCCCATTGGAAATCTATTGAACCGAGCCACCCCAATTACAACATAATCCCCTAATAGTAATCTATACACCTTTCGTCGGCATATATTTTATCAAAGAAATTGCTTGATATTTGTTATATATATTTGATAAATAAAATTTATTATACAAAAACTGTAAAAAGAAAGTTCATAATAATTTTCATAATTCATTATGTAGTTTGGAGGTTGTTTTGTAAATTTCAGTCAAGCTACTTTGCATGTTGGAAATCTCTTTTTGTTTGTCTTGGCCCTCGACATAATTATGTTTTTGCACAACATGGGTCATATACATGTGTCGAGTTTTTCGTGACTTGTTCGTTAGTGGATTTTTATGGCTATACTTAACTATTTAATATTTTCATATTTGGACATTTGTACACACATATGCATAGAAATTGATGTATGATTTTTACAAAATAAAATAAATATGGATAGCTAAGGCAAGGCATGTGTACGTGATGAGGAGTTTCATATGATAATCATTCCATATACAATTTAATAATATATCAACCATGTATAGTAACCTGAGCCGTATCATCATGTAGACAAAGTCGTGTTTTTGGGCTTGATAATGGTAGCCCAAGATCAAAAGCCAGACCCAATTGAAAAAAACGACAGAATCTCATAACGGATACAAAATACAATACACACCATTCCCTAAATTTACTCATTCACTATAACCCTAATCACAAAAAAACGCATCTTTCACCCCTTTTCTCTCTGTACCAACCAACAACAAAAAAGATTACAACTTTTCATCTTCATATCACACCAACAAATCTGACCATTTCTTTTCTATTGAAAGCCGAACACAAAAGAACTATTATCTTCTTGAGTCGTTCACAGCCGTCGCACGTAATCCAAGAAGACCACATAAGTTTTGGCTTCAAGGTCTTGTAGAGCAAGATCTCGGGTAGGCGAGTTCTTTGTTATTCGTTTCTTGTGTCTCATATAATCGAAACAAAGATTGAATATAACATGTTTGTTATGATTCATTCTTTATATTCGAAAAAAATAAGAGAACTTATGCTTCTCATAGATCTATGATGAAATCTTTTCGTGTGTATGATCTTATAAAAGTCTTGAAGTTAATTGTGCAACATGAAGCGAAAGAAATCTGAGATCTTTATTATTTTACATTTAAAGCTCGAGTCTTGGTTGAGGTTTGAAATGAGAATAGTTGTTTGTTCTTGGCTGTGAATGAGATGGGTTTAGGAAAGTTGGATTTGTTGATTGGATTGTTGTTTAAATTTTAGAGAGAGTGAGGATGTTGTGTTGGATTCGAATCTTGTATTTTTTGTGTTGTGTATGTTTTTATGTTCAGTCTTTTATACTAAGTATGTTTTGGCTATTATAAGTATAATTTAATTGGCTGTTACAATATTATAGGGCGGTTACAAATATGAACTTAAAGACATTTAAGTTTTTAATTGTATTGTAACTTATAATTATGTTTAATGGAAATTTAAAGACATTTAAGTTTGGGCAGAATTTTCTCATAGCAAAATTGACTTCCTTATTATAGAGATGATGTTTTCAAGATTCCATGTATTTAATTTTCAACATTTCCAATTATAGTATATTTTCAACTTTTAAGAGAATCTCCTTTTCTCTTTATAAGGAGTATAGATAATTAACAAGGGATTGAAGATATATACCTTTAGCAAGGAACGTTAGACTATTTATAGCAATAAACATAACACCGTCTTCAATATACGCGTGTGTATAGTACCACGCAAAACCACCAAGATCAAAAGAATGATCTCTCTAAGTATTCACACATAATACGTTCTTAGCAAACAATGTGTATGCTAGTACTAATAGTGTTTAACCAAACGATCTCTTTGTCTTTGAATCAATCAACACACGAAGCACCTTCTTGATTGTAAAACCTCAACATGAAAAACCCTAAGGGTTTGCTTGTTGGTTCATTCGACAAGGGGAAGGAGAAAACCGAATCCCTCAAGGGTTTTGAGGTTCGGTCGGCCAAGGGAAAGAGCAAGGAGAGATTTAGAGTTTTTAGGTTTCAAGTTATATTTTACAAAACACCCTAAGACCTCCTTTTATAGCCCTTACAATCTTGTTGAGAAAGCAAGCAATCTCCTTCCATATGGAAGGAGATATTCGGCCAACTAAAGGAGAGGGGACAAACCAAATCTTTTCCTTTTCTCGATTTTTCATATTAGTCCTTTAACTATTAACGACTAATATTTATTCTTGTTAAACTTTTAACGTTCATTTGTTTAAACATTAATTAATATATTACATTAATATATTAAATACATTGTTCTACATATTAACGTGTGCGTCCCCTTAAGCTCGAATAATTTCCGGACATATATAATTTATATTTGTTCGTATTCCAATAATCACTAATTATCCAACTGACTTTAAAGTGAACACACAAGCTCAAATAAACTTTTTAGGAGCTTATTTGAGCTTAAAAGGGGCCTGAGTAAACTTTTTAGCTTACTAAGAGATATAAGTAAAAAAAACTAAATTTAAAAAACACAAATGATTTAAGCTGAAAATTATTTTTATTAATAAAAAGAGGAATACATTAAGTTGAATTTCATTACAATAAACATAAAATAAGCTAGAAAATTTAAGCTACACTATACTACACTATTCCTACTCTAGATGATCTTCACTGTGTGATCTCCTCTTCTATTTATAGTGAACGAGATAAGCTTCTAGCCCTTTAGGAGCGTCCTTGAGCTCAAATCCTAGCCCTTAATTCCAATCCATCATTTAAGCACCCTTGATCTCTCTCCACGTCCTATCCACCAATCAAAACTTGTAGGATTGGCAGCGTGGCTAAATGATTGTCAGGCGTGTCAGGGGGTATTAGCTTCTAGAAGCGTACGTGTGTGTATGGGGTAAAGAGTGGATTTGATTTACCCTGTTACTCGTTGGATCTGTGTAAATTTAGGAGGGAAAAAGGGAAAGATATACAGTAAAAGTTGACCCATTTTTGTTATAAATTGGACTTTGACCAGGGGGTGGGATTGGGCTTGACTTGGACTTTTGGTTAAAGGATTGGATTTGTTTTTATGGACTTTGTTTATACAAATGGATTTAGGCTTAGGTTTATAGTATAAATCTTAATGGGCTGACCCGGCCCATTAAATGGGTACGGGTTGATCCCTTTAAAGATGTATACGCCTTCGACTTCGATTTCTCATAGTCTTCCAATCCCGTGCTCGGTTTTGTTCGTTTTGTATTATTTTTGTCCTTTTGTGGAATATCCGTTACCTGCAAGACACAATTAATAAAACACACATATATAATGCATTTTTATGTATTTATCGTTCATTATTGGTCTTTTTAGCTTAATAATAAGAAATAAATTATATATTAGTTTAAGCGCATATCAGCATCCCATAGTGCTCCATGTTGCTAATGTATACATGGTAAGTTTATGCAAATTAGCATTAAAATTTTAGCCATGTGGTCAACTGTACGCAACATATCCGATATAAAATAGGGGCATATATGTGTTCTAGCATTGAAACAGATTGTGTGGTGCTTTAGAAATAAAGCAAACGGAAGAATTAACATGCTTACTCGTCCTTCTGGCTACGCAACGTGGCTAGTTCGTTGGTAACAACAATATCCAATTGTGCTACACGTTCAACGATCTCCTTCCTTTTGTGGGTTGATACATTGTGTGCAATCTCCGCACAATATGTGATGGTAGTTCTGCAAGGATTAAACTTCATTTCTTTTTCATATACGAGCTACAAATTCTTTTGTTCTTGCACATAAATAAATAACAAATGGTTAGTTGGTTACACCCACAACTTTCATCATAAGACTAACAATTCAGACAACGGAGCGTTCTTTTTCTCGCTTTGGAATAATAACGTTATGACTTGCAGCTATAGTTACAAATAGTTATCAGCTAATATCATTCTATCACTTCACTACTAAATGTATTTACTTATTTTGTTCAGTTTAACTCTAAACCTACTAAAAATATTTGATGTATTCTCGAAACTGCGTATCTAGTCTATTTTCCTATTTCGATGATGAGTGGCTTCAAGATTTTTTTTAGAAAAGATCATGGTATAAATATATTAAAGTAGTCTCCTATAAAATGCAACTAACAGACCATATATTAGCGGCTGTAGTATACTCTGAGTAGTTAAGAAACAACTCGGCGGCTCTATACCACCTGGTTACAGCATATTCGGTCATGTGTTAGCTGTTCGTGCGAGCCCAAAGCCACAAATTTTTAGGTCACTATTTTCATTCAAAAGCAAGTTGCATGGTTTTTGATCTCAGAGCAATACATTTGCGTATAATGGTATACATTTCCCACATTACCCCTAACTTAAATTAGGGAAAGCTACACGAAAATGCAACAAACTTTCAATTTTTTTGTCATTTTATGTAGCGAACTAATTATGCATAAAACGCTCGAACTGTTATTTGAGCTATGTAAAAGTATTAATAACTATCGTTTTAATTTTCCATACATTAAAACTTGCATAAACAATTATAAGCACTCAATTAAAAAGGCTAGTTTATAAGTCTGAAACTGACAGTATCTACATACTTAAGCATTTTAGTTTTGCAGCACACCCAAACGCCTCTTTAAAAACTGTAGTTTTCAGCATTAAGAAAACCCCTCAACGTGTATATTTTACAACAATCTCATACTTTCCATTCAACGGTAAATAATTATCTGACTGGTGTGAAAATAAATACCTTTCGCCTCAAAACATGTTGCTTTTCAAGATCTTTCTTAATCATTTTCTGATTTGCTTCAACCTCCTTTGTTATTCTCGCTTCTTCACTCTGTCCAACACACATAAAAGTAAGCAACTCAAAATAAGCTCCGAATGTGAAATTCTTGTAAACAAATAACACGCGTACCTCTTTTCCTTTGAGGCCACCTATAAAATCACAACCCAAAATATCCGTATGTACCGAAGATCATATTTAGTATCTAGAAGCTAGAACATACTTAACTGTTTTAGGAGTTAGAAGCCCCCGCAAGCATAAAGATATGTTCATAAGTTTAGTGTCACGTAGAGGACAAAATACCCACTCAAATTATATGTTTCGAGTTTATTATGTGTTTCAAGTAGATAAAGTTTTTTTAGTTTCGGACATGATCAAAAAAACCTATAACTACCCTGAGCAATCTCCATCTAAAAATATGACAGATTATCAGAATTCAAGATGTGTCGATGTTCAAGTAATAGCTAGTTTAAATCTATGGCATGTTATAAAGGATCAAAAGTAATTTCTGAAACTAGAGCCGTTTCACATTGCTTAATAGCCTTGTGAAGCTCCTTCAATGGCCCGTATTTTGGATGTCTGATCAAACATGTAAAATTAACAATAGCTAAATTAAATATGCAAATTTTGAGATCACAAACTATAGGAATTTTGGTAACAAAACTTGATACGTGTTTTCATGTATCAAAGATCCGTCGTGAGTCTAATTCATCAAATGAGGCATCATAGTCAAAACTCATAGTGATGAACAGGCCTCCAACTACTATAATTTAACACCAAAAAATGCTTATTGTTGTAATTGTTAAAATCTTGAATAAGCCATCTGATCTGGCACCCCTAACGGATGATGCGTAGAAAAAGAATTTCAACGAACTCCTAAATACTTAGAATTAAACTTTGTGTTGGCATCTACGTTCTGTACCTCTAATACTCAGATATAGGAAATTTACTATTTGCATTTTTGACCATAATGCTTCATTGTTGAATAGAATATAGCATATTAAGCACCACCTAGAATGGCCCTCTATTGAAAACGAAATAGCATTAAAAGTTTTTCACATACAGAGTAGGGAACAAATTCTGCCATCCATGCAGGAGTTTTGGTGAGTTATAAAAAGCAGGCAACTGGATGAAAAATAAAGTTTCATATACAACTAAAAATCACCAAAAATATGCACAATCCAAAATATCAGAAGCACGCTTAGAAATGATTGTGATCAAAACATAATTTGCTTTTTATTATAAGTTTTTTTTGACTTACCAATCACATCACATATCGCTTATTTTGGGAAAAAAAAACATTCAATATAAGCTGACAAAATACTCCTAGCTTACGGTTTTTATTATCTCGTGGTCAGGCCTGCGAGTTATAGAGGACTGTACCTCTAGTATAAATTCTTTTTGCGCCATCTTATATAAAATTTTTGAAAAATATACAAACGAACATTTATCAGCGTTCTTGGAATGTTAATATATGTGGAGGAATGGATCAGTCCCTCTTACCATTGGACACATTCTGGACCATCAATCAACTTTGATCAAACATCCTGGGAACTTAATTTTCATTAATAGCAACTTGTGTGGTAACCTCAATTCCTCAACTATATCCAGAATCCACGCAAAAAGATATATTAACATAAAAAGTTGTTAAGATAAAAGTCAAGAAAACACAGTAGCAATTAAGACTAACCTTAATGCATTTACTAAATGACTTTTGTCGCTTGGTGGGTAATATTTGGGTCCACATTCAGTTGGACACATCAATCTCCTCCTTATTACCTTTAAAGTCATTATCATGACTCCATAAACTAAACTGTATCAAAAAAAAAATTAAGAACTCCATAGGAATGAGGAGGTGGATTCTTCTTATTTTAGTGTGTTTTTAATGCAAGAACCGTTCACATCAGTGGTTTCTTTAACCATATATATACTTAGGCGCCCAAATTTCCACTCATGGGGGACAACTGATCCAAGCTTCTGACATGTTGAAATAAAAATTTCATCATAGACGAACTTGATTACCTGTTGAAATAAATATATCTTTAAAAATATATAAATAAAAGAATGTAAATTATACATAAGTTAGGGTCATTATGTGTGTTGAAGAAGCAAGTGAGATATGAAAATCATTTCTTTCCGGTACCTCCTAGTTTCTAAAATCCACAATAGTCATTGATGTCAGAATCGTCAATCAATTACCATTTAGTATTTGCATTGCTCACCACACCATTATATAAAACCTCATCAACAATCAAACATATTCATACTTCGCTAAATGACTAAACCACTAAACCTCTTATCCTAAAAAAATAAAATAAACAAGGTATCTGCTTAAATTTATATAAAATAAACTGAAATGTATTAGTTATAAAGGGCTGTTTTGGATTTGGGTTGTTATTTGAACTTCTATATTTCTTATATAAGCTATTTCGTTATATTTATGAGTATTTCACTAATCTTTATAATTAGTAAGCTGTTTGGATAGGCGTCCAGACACCCTCTATGCGCACTTCTCGGACCACATACTTGGAAAATCCACTTCATAATATATTCATTCAATATCAAATTAAAATTACCAATAGACTAGTTAGCTATTGTTAATCTTCTAGTGGGCTTCAAATTTGTTGTTTATAATAATCATACTCTTCTTGGCACAAACACTCGGTGTCTTAACGTTCAACAAAAGATAAAGGCGATGATAAAAAATTTCACATATTAAGCTAATAACGTAAATATTAAAGAACGAAGAACTTAATAGAAGATACCTTTAAATTTAGTGGGGGGTCATATGATTAGAACAGTGGGCTTTGGGTGGACCAATTATAGATTTGTGTAAATGAATCTGGCTGGGTATTGTTTTTAGGATTAAACCTTGTTTATACATGAAGAAATTAATATTCAATTTTGTTTTATTGATTCTGATTTGTTTGGATTTTTGGGTTCTATGAACCCTAAAAATGAATTTGGGGAAACGAGATTGGAGAAGGATCAAGAAGGAGAGAGAGATAGAGGTGGGTGAGATGAGAGAAGACTGATGAGAGAGAGAAAGAGAGATGAGAAGACGGAGAGATCATGACTCGCTGGTTATAGATTTTGAGAGATGAAGTCGAATCAGTAGGACTGGGACCTCGCCGACTATAAGAATCAAGATGTTTTGTTTCTTGTTGAGTTAGCGCTGACGAGATCCTGACGAGTAAAAAGTTGTTATAAGGTCGGTCTTTGAGGATTATTCCTTTAATATCTTGTGGGATGTAGTGGAGTGCGAGGTGTATGTAATTCTACTCCTCCTGTTTTAGTTTGATCGAATGAACGAATGTATTGGAGATGGCCGAGGCCCGATAGTATCCTTTGGCTCTTTGCGATTCGCTGAGAAGGGGGGAAATATGCTGAGAGAGAGAGACGTACTAGATGTTGTTTGAGTACGCTGGCCGTTCTCTGGTGAGGAACAGTCCACAGACTATACCGTACAAGATGGGGAGTTCGCTTGGGATGACGATAGGACTGTCCTTGGGTGAGGTCTAGAGAGTAGATGAGAGCAGTTGAGCTTACTGTCGAGAGAGAGAGGAGAATTGAGAGGTAATGGGTGAAGAGGTAAGGAGTTAATGAGAAACTTAGGGAAAAATGGGTCAGGTCGATTTAAAACGAATGGAAAGCATTCGAAATACACCTAAGGCAATTCTACCTTATGGAATGCTATTGACTAGATTGTTCACTCATATCGTGTCTAATCTTCCCGAGTCATCAAATGATCGCTACATCTTATGTGATCGTGTCATGCATCCCCTCGTTCCTCATTATGAGCGAAAGACGCGATCGGATCATGGCACGAAAATATGTCGATCTTCCAATCCTAGCTCATTTTCCAACGTCCTTGATCATCCATCATCATCTCATCATATAAATAAAAATAATGGTGGAAATGATGAAGAGTCTTTTCATTCTAATACCTCCTCTCCAACTCAACTCGTCAACTCTTTGTCAAACATTGTTCCTAGAGTCTTTGAAAACCCACCACATGAAAATCAAACATTACACTCTTACTAAACTAAAATTCTAAACCACCAAAGCCAACATCGAGATGAGCACCGAAAGGGGTTAAGGTCAATTGGAAATGCACTCAAGAATGTGATGAGGAGAAAAAAGAAATGAAGGAGTTTGATGAAGTGTTACATACTTACTATTATTATTACTCTTTAATATAATTATTCTATTATGTGTTACTTAGTCTCTTGAATTTATCTAAGATATGCAAGCGGGCAATAATATTTGCCTTGGATTATCTTTCAATTTTACCATCCAAAATACAATGTGCTTGTTGATTGAATGATTATGCTAGATGAAATTATTATGCATTTTTAGACCTTCCACGCCAAACCAATTGCTCCAACTATCCCTTTGTCTTAGGCTAGCTTTATTACATCTAAATGACAAAGTTAGAACTAGTTGATTCTTGAGCAATAGGACTTGCTAAAACCTTTTGTCACTAACCTCTTACTTTTTTGTACTAGAGTGTTAAACTGAGAATTTTGAAAAAATTCATCATCTCCAAAAAACGGCCCCCAAATCTACTGGGCGGCCCCCTAACATATCTGGGACCGCCAGTATTTAAGGGACCGCCTTCAGGAGGGAAACGAGTTTTTGTTTCACTGTTCTCTTTTTCTGCACATTTGACCCTCTCTATCCTAGCCTTAGCTGTGTTTTCTCTATTTAGACACATACCTTTTCACCTCATCCTCATCAACTACCATGCTTTTCTATATTCTCTTCCTCATCTAAATATTTAAACCACTTATCACCCTCTTCAATCACCACCTTCCTCTTTTTACTTGAACTAAAATTTTCTAATCAGATGAGCTTCTCAAACCCTCCTCCAAGATTCTCAAGAAAAGCTAGAATTTCGGTTAGACAAGTTTGGAGAAAAACCACCCATGCACCTCAATCATCGACATCCTTGGTATGTGCTTAATTACACATACCTTTGACCATTAAAAACGAGCTAAAAAGACCAAAAACGTACCAAAAATACATTGTATTTGTATGTTTTGCATTTGTATTGTGCAGGAAACGGATATTTAAGAAAATGACAAAAATGAAGCTAAAACGACAAAACCAAGCACGAGAATGGAAGAGCGTGAAAAGTCAAAGTCAACCCTGAAAAGTTAAAGATCAAACCCGAAGCCAAAACCGAAGAAATTCTTAATGGGCCACCCTTACCTATCCAATGGGCCGGGGCATCCCATTAAGGGATATATTGAAGACCAAATGGGCCAAATCCAAATAAAAAGCGGGGTGTCTAACCTTATGCTTTTTTAGACACATGAGCAAATGTTTAACGTTAATACGTAGTGCATTAGATGTTTTAGTCCACATGTACGTTACAGTGCCCAACTTACTTGCATTACAATTACTGATCACACACCAATAGAAAATTGCAAGTCACAATAGGGAAGAAAAGTGAGTTTAAATATCAAAAGAAGCGCAAGGTGGCTCCATATGTTACTCACATCTGCAATTTTCATGATGCTGCTTTGCAGCTACTTCCACTCCTAACGTTCTTTTTCTTGATCTTCAAGTTGTCTTTTCAAAAGTTCAACCTGCAAATGTAATAACACATTAAAAATACAACCAATTGGCTACAATAAACGCAACTAATATATTGCTATTACAGTTATAGAATTTGCATAAGTTGGCTGCCAAATATGTAGCCAACTCCTTACACTTCATTTCCGAAAGTGATTAATATAAAATCATAGACGTTGCTACATTTCTGAGTGTCAAACAAACAACTACGACGAAAGCATTTTTTAAGCATTCGATGACACATTTCACTTCTACAATTAGTTTTGTCAAAAAAAAAACTATAGCAAACCATTAGAAACTGTTATGACTCTTCCTAACCCAATATGACTCATATAACAGATCATTTATTGTCTAAAATATATAATAGAAATGCATTTTACTAAAAGTAAACATGCCTCGTTTATTAATGAAAAGTGACCTTCACATTCATTGGCTCTAATATATCTGCCGCAAATGGTAAATATTAGCACAACATACACAACCAATGTAAGATTGGTGGCTTAACACCTAAAACCTCGTTAACTATATCTAAAAAAATCTGAAAAGTTTTTTCGGCCA
>BQNB010074680.1:3149-24765 GCA_026074375.1 Tanacetum coccineum | reverse complement strand
GATTTGTACATTGAGCTTAAATGACTTGTACATTGACTTGGAGGGAAATGATATTCGAATTTTATGTATTGTACACATGTTTGATGGCTTGTACATTCATTTTGAATGTATACATTACATATAATTAGGGTTTTGATATAAACGTTAACGGATAAAGTTCATTTTGATATAAAGTTCGTGGTTGGTTGCTAGTTGCTTTAGTGTAAAAGTGCGTACTTCCTGTGTTCGTGTATGTATTTCTTATCTTTGGTTATGCCAGGAATTGCACATTGCAATGAGAATGTGAAAGTAGTTTATTTTATTGTTCGTGTACTCACTACTTTCACTATTATTTTTTTTCCTGAGTCATGAGCGTTATGAAATTATTATTCAGATTTATTATGATCGTGAAATGGTGAATATTACACCTTTATTCGTTTGATTTATAAAAAATTAAAAAATCAAAAAAATACAAAAATAAAAAAAAGAGAAAAAAGATGAGGATTGTGAGATAATCGGTTCGTCTAAACTTAAGCGATTTTATTATTTAAGAGATAATCGATTATTCGTTGGTACGTACTATAAACCAACGATGTAGAGTATTGTTGTAAGTTGGTCGTAAAATAAACCAACTATGTATTTTTTTTATTAAGTGGTAGATATCGCCACTGTTGTTGTACTATATTATGGATGAATGGGAGTTGGTTGTGATGGGAACGCCAATTAGGTTTTGTTTCTAGTGAGAGAAAGTGAAAGAGAATGCAAAATTAGATTATGATAAAATGAAAACACTAACCAACACCCTCTCCACACATGGAGAGGGTATTTATACTAAGCATATGGCGGGCTATGGGCTTGGCTTTCATGGACTATCCATGGGCCTTGGGCTAACTAGCCTACTTAGTTTCCAACTATTACTTTACAAGCTATCTACCGATATAATGGAAGTGACTGACACTTTTCGTGTTCCTAATAATTTTAACTTTCTGTTCAATCGGTCATTCTTTCTTCAAGTGACAAAGAAATATCTATTTTTGAAGATGAACCTGCATTTATTTTTCCACTGCTTCTTTAATCAAAGCTTTTATTAAAGAACTATCCGCTTTATAATTACTGATTCTCGTTCTTATCAACATGCAACTCGTTATGAGCAAATCTTTGACTTGCTTAGAATTTTCCCGCAAGTTGGCAATCTCGATAACATCTGAGAGAATATGTTGATAGTTTCAATCTGCCTGGTCATCTGTGGGAGCAGTTTATCAATTTCTTGTACTATCATTTCCATTAGAACATTTTTGTCAAATTTGATAATCTCAATATCGAAATTATATTCGGATAACAACATTTTCCATCTTATCAATCTTTTAAACTCATGTTTAGAGGGGAAATTGTTTTTAAGAAAGGCTTTTACGTGGGTATTATCTATTCTTAGGAAAAGTTTTTTTCTTTAGGTAAAGGTTTACCCCGGTAAAGTATATTAATCACGGGAAATGTTTAAGTACAATAGAATGTGGCAGAGATACCACATTAACCTCAAGCCATGCTTGAACTACCACTAAGACACTTGTGACATGCCACAAACGATCCTAGACGTTACAAAAAACCAATCTAGACAAACCGACCTAATCAGCCATAGAATCTAAAAGACGTTGGCATCTTCCATAACGAAAGCAAACTATGAACTTCCGCCTTATTCTTGAATCTGAAAGTAGTAAGCTTGAGATGAACCGTTACAACAATAGCGTCCCTTAGCTCTTCTTGAGTTCTTCTATTGTTTTTAAACAGAATCTTACCAAAAATATTCTGTATAGTTCTCTTGTTTCCCATCAGTTGGAACCACGCAAGGACGTTGTCCAAAATAGGCGACACCACATCCATGCCCACCAGCCCACGAATTAGATTCCACACCTTAGACGAGTATGAACATTCAAAAACAGATGCTCGTGTGAATCAGGCTGCGTACCACATAACGAACAACGCACCTAAGTTATATCTGTTGTAGGAGCAACATCCCATTGCCTTAACTTGTCTTGCGTCTTCAAGCTTCTTCTCATTACAATACATAAATGGAATGTATGACGTGGAATAGCATGTGAAACCAAACAGTATTTAACCATGGGACTTCAATCCCACGTGGTCTACGAACTTCCCATGCACATTTAACAATAAAATCAGTCATAGTACCATTTGTAGCACGCCACTTCATACAATCTTGTCATGCCAATACAATGTTAGGGGCTGGTATAAGGACTAAGTTAGGAGCCTTTGCCAACCACGACAACGGCCAATTCCATGCTCCATTGACAAGTAAATCTGCAACACGTGTTTGAATATAATACCTTTCCCTTGCTATATCTCTAGGCGTCAAACACTGGCTAAGCGGACAATGTGTATACATATCATACCAAAGGGAAGTGTTCATACCATTACCAATACAACTCCAAAAGAATGGTTTAACATGCTCTCTTAGTTGTAGAAGCTTTCTTCATCCATAACTCATATTCGTACTTGGTTGGACGTCCCATAAGGTGCATCCTCTAAGTTTATATGTGTTAATCCAACGAACCTACAACGACTCGTTATTAGAAACTATATTCGAAATATGAGTAGTCATTAGGGCTAGATTAAATACCGCAAGGCTACGTAAACCAAGACCACATTCTTTCTTTGGTAGACATATATCAACCCAAGCCACTTTAACTTTCCCACGCTTGTATTCGCCATTACACCACAAGAAACCCCGAATCAGTTGCTGAATATCATAAACGATTCCCATGGGTATGACTAGACAGAAGCCCAATATACTTGCATGGAAGCAATGACCAAATTACACAATTGTAACCTTCCCGCTAAGGAAAGAGACTTGTTTTTCTAGTCCCCGATTCTATTTCGCGCTTTTTCAACAAGAACTTTACAATCCCTATTTAAAAGACGAGAGGAAATCAAAGGAACACCAAAGTAATTATGTGGAAGCTCACCTTCAGAAAAAGGCATAATATTAAGGATAGTCATCTTTACGTGATTCAAAACATTACAAAAATTTGTTGTACTTTTTGGAATGCTTGGGACCAGCCCTGGCACCTTCCTAAACTCATCAAGAGATGTCATGATCACGCTAGCCGAGTCCACATCCCCATGAGCAAAGATAAATAAATCATCTGCAAAACACACATTAATAATAGTTAACTCCTCACAATGTTTATGGTATTGAAGATTCTTGATAGTACGGACACGTCTTTAAAGACTAGGGTCAAGCTCTCCATAGACTAGAGTAAAGGGGGGGGGGGGGGGGAGGGGGGGGGGATTAACATCGAAATAGTGACTCCCTTGACGTAACCCCCTTTTACCCCTAAAATACCCATGAACATTCCCATTGTGCAAATTGAGAATGAAGCCAACATAACACATGCCATGATCCACTTAATCATGTATGAGGTGGAACCAAAGCACATAAAGATAAATCCAAGAATCGCCAATCAACCGTGGTCATACTCCTTGTTGTAAATATCCACATTAAAATGACATTAAGGAGATCCTCTCTTCAGGTGATAATTATGCATTAGCTCTTGCTTCAAAAGAATATTATCAGAAATCCTTCTACCTAGGACAAAGGCCGATTGATTTTCACTTACCACTTCCTTAATGCGATTAGTAATAATTTTACTAATGCATTTATAGATCACATTACAACAAGATATTGGTCGATAATCATTGACCTTTTGAGGAGTGGCAATCTTTGGTATAAGGGTCATAAAAGTATGATTAATCTCGTTAAGGAGCTTACCATTACTAAATAAATCATGGATCGCCTTACACACATCCGCACCAACAACATCCCTCCCTTTCTTGAAGAACATCGATGTATAAACATCAGGCCCTGGAGCCTTGTCATCACCAATATCAAACATGGCTGTTTTAATTTCAACATTCGTTATAGGTCTCATAATTTGCATATTCGAACCATCCAAAACCTTCTTATTAAACAACCCTTCTGTATTTAGCAAATCGCATTCCAAACTTGAACCAATAAAAGATTCATAGTGTGAAACAAAGACAACCGAAACACCTGAACCTATAACTTCTACATTAGCAGCATTTGTACAACTATCAATTCAGCTTCTTTGGTTTCTACTCTTAATTGATTTGTGAAAGTAGGTTGAATTCGAGTCACCTCCTTCTTGCCAATCTATCTTTGCTTTTTGCCTCATAAATCTTTCTTCATCAATCTTCGCTTCATCAAAAGCCTGCACATAAACAGCCTCCTCACCATGAATGTCGCTATTGGAAGGGTTACGGTCTAAGGCTTTTTGGACCTCATCTAGCTCCTATCTAAGTTGTTTCACCCTTTCATGCAAATTGCCATGATCATGCATTAGTTTCCTAAGCGGTTTCTTCATAATCTTCATCTTTTGACTAACCTGAAACATAGAGTGACCAACAATACTAGCATCCAGTGGGTATTAAGCAACTCCAAAATAGTGACCATAATGAGCAAGAAAGTTATAAAACTTTAAAAGGCCTTAGCTTTGTACACGTCAATGATGGAATTTTGAGCACAGATGGGGAATGGTCAGATATTCGGTATGGCTGAAAAATTGCATAAGCACCTTGATAAGTATCAACGTAAATTGAATCTATCTGATCACAGGTCGATCCTCACGGATCCGATGGTTTCTCCAACCAAACCTGGACGAATGACAAAGCCATATTCGTCTCCCTGCTTTATTGCTAACTGTTTTATGCAGGCTATGTAAAATGGTGGTATGCTAGGTTTAAAGTTTGTAAATTGGAGTGACCTCCCTTAGGGGGAGATTGTTGGAAACACGAAAAGTGTCGGTCACTTCCAAAGTTGTAACAAGTCTTAGCTCGTAGTTAGTATAAGGACTAGATTAGTAATCTAGTCCTACCCAAGGCCCATGGGTGACCCAACTAGGCCCATGGCCGGCCAATGTAAGAGTATTTATACCCTTCTCCTAGTCTTGGAGAGGGTTGGTTGTTCCATTTTACACACATTCATTATATTCATTTATCCATTATTCCATCCAAGTTTCTCTCTAACATCCAACCCACATCTCACTCTTGTTCTTGCTTGATCTTAAGATTACTAGTATTCTTCACTCCACAAGGGACTCCAATATAACACAAACATTTAGCTAATTTTCACTCACAACCTGCCGAACCTCCGATTGTTTAGGGGTGCGGTTCAAACCCCTTATGTTCCAAGAAGCCATGCTAAACATTAAAAACTTCATCCGAAGGAGTGCTTTCCCCCTTAGTTGTGTCATACTCGCTTACCATTTCTTCCACTTCACTTTCATATTCCAAGTTAGTCTGTTTATCTTTAGTCTCCTTAGGAGCCTCCTTATCTCCACTTGTTTTGCCCAACTCCTTCACATTATCCACAGTATTAAGAACATCAAAAGGATTTTGGTTCACTAATTTACTACTATCATCTTTCTGTGTACCACTTCCTTTTTTAGTGCTCTTTATATTCCAAACTTGAGAAGGCTTAGAAACCTTAAAACCCTCAACTGGACGTGCTTGATTATTTCCAACTTGCTTCCCTTTCTTTTTGCCATTTTGAACCATAGTAAAACCATCACTTTGAGCAGTAACATTCTCTTTTGAGACTTATGTAACTTGTTTAGGGCATTGTTCATTTTCATGTCCAAAAACCAAACATTCACTACACCTTGCTGGTTTCCATTCGTATGCAACATCTATTTTCGCCATTGTATACCCCTCTCCATCCATAATAGGGATAGCCATTGTCACTTCCTGCTTTAAATCCTTTTCAGCCGTGACCTCAATAAGGGCACGCGCAAACCCTAATCTTCCCCACGGTTCGGCACACATTGCATTCGTGAACGCATCCAACATGATAGGTTTACCAAGTTGTGTTACAATAATGCTCAAACCATCCTTAGAATACGCTACAACAGGAACTTTGTGTACTTTAACCCAAACAGGGACTTTTGTAACTTTATCTCGTGACAAACTCATGTTTGGTGACCATTTGGTTAAAATAATTGGTTGATTTTGAATCAATCAAGGCCCTTTCTCTAACACCTGCCCCAAACCCGTCCTAGAAGTAAATTTGAAGTAATACACATCATCATCATCACGTGTAGCTTTTTGAAATCCAAATTTACTCCATGTGTTACTTACATAGTTCTGGACTAACTGGAAGGCCACTTTCTTTCCCAATTATGTATAGTGTGTATTGGTGTGATTTGGATTGTGTGTCAATTCAAGGGTATATATATATCTTGTGAGTTTGTAAAGACTTAGTGAAGTCTTAGATTGGTTCTAGCTAAGATTAGGACTCGACATCTAGCTTAGTGTCAGAAAAAAAAGTAAGCGACGTGTAAACAGTTTTCTCCGCCTAAAGGGAGCTTGTTGACATAGTGAAATCTCGAGTGGAGTACTCGGGGAGTGGAGTAGGAACGAAGAGGTGCTTCGTTGCTGAACCACTATAAATCTCGGTGTCTTGGTTTGATCGTTTCTTTCTCTATCTCTCTATATTGTTATTGATTACTTAATACATAGCTTAGTTGTGATTTATATTGTTGATTGATTGACTGACATACAACTCGAATCAAACAATTTTCTAAGTAAAGTTTTAAAATGCCAAATTAACCAGTAAACTATTCAACCCCCCCCCCCCCCCTTCTAGTTTCCTACAATTGGCATCAGGAGCCAAGGTTACTTAAGATTTTTAAAATATATTGTATTTTAAAGCTTGGATCGATCTATGGATTTCGACAAATATCTAGAAGGGCAATCTATGCAAAGACCACCACTTTTTGAAAGCGATAGTTTTATTTATTGGAAAAATATATTCGAGACATATGTTAAATCAAAAGATCTAGATCTTTGGCATGTTATTACCAATGGTGATTTTCAACCTATTATTCAAAATCCAGAAACCAAACTTGATGAGGTTGTCCCTTTTGAAAAACAAACGGATGATCTTAAGAAAAGGCTTGCAAAAAATAATGAAGCCAAAATGGTTATTTACAATGCTTTGCCTAGAAAAGAATATGAACGAATTTTCATGTGTAATACGGCAAAAGAAATTTGGAAAACCTTGTTAATCACCCATCAAGGTAATAGTCAAGTCAAAGATAATAAGATCGACCTTTTGGTCCAACAATATGAACAATTCGTCATTTCCGAAGACGAATCTATAGATAATGCTTTTGCTAGATTTAATACTATTATTACTAGTCTTAAAGCTCTTGATGAAGGTTATTCTAGTAAAAACTACGTAAGGAAGTTTCTTAGGGCTCTACATCCTAAATGGAGAGCAAAGGTCATAGCGATTGAAGAATCAAAAGACTTGACATCACTATCTCTATGATGAGCTCATTTGAAACCCTCAAATTCCCAGAGAATGATCAACAATGAGATTTTAAAATAGTCAAAGCAAAAGTTAAAAGGAAATCTCTTGCTTTAAAGGCTAAGAAAGAATCTAGTAATGAAGAGTATTCGACTTCTGGGAGTGAAGACGAAGAATATGCCATGGCGGTAAGAGACTTTAAGAAGTTCTTTAAAAGAAGACGTAGATTCGTGAGACAACCTCGAAACAACAAAAGACGTTCCAAAGAAGCCATGATGATAAGAACCGTAAAAATGATAAAAAATGCTTTAGATGCGGCGACCCAAATCATCTTATTAAAGAATGTCCAAAACCACCAAAAGATAAGAGCCAAAGAGCTTTTGTCAGAGGCTCTTGGAGAAATAGCGGTGAAGAAGATGATGAGAAGGTCAAAAATGAAACTTGTCTTGTAGCTCATGCATTAAGTGATGTATGTTCTAAATCATCTTACTTTAGTTATGAAAACTCATCAATTGATGATTTAGCTTTAGACAACGAATATGATAAGTTATGCAAAATGAGTCTAAAGATTAGTAAGTCTGTAGTTGAAAAGCCTATTGTTGAGACTAATGAACCTAAGACTGCTAGAAAAGAAAATGGAGCCCCAATTATTGAGGATTGGGTATCTGATAGTGATGAAGAAAATTTGCCTAAGGTTTTTAAAACAGTGAGTTGTTTAATAACCTAGTTTTGCTAAAGATAAACTTTGTTAATGTCTATTGAGCAAGTAAAATCTCCTTGGAAAAAAATCAGTTGATAAAAATAGGCAAACACACCTAGTCTAGAGGGAAACAAGAGAAACTGGGAACCAACAGATGTTCTCAAAAATTTAGCTGGTTGAGTAATTTTGAGATGTTCAACAAAGCTTGTCATGTGTTTATGTGGTAGTTTTTGTTCATTTGAAAAGAAAAGATTGAAATAACTGGTTATAATAATGGAGTTTTACAAACCGTTTGGCCAATGTTCAAAGGATGAACAAACAGAAATTTCTTAAATTAAACTTACTAATCAAAAAAGGGACATGGTTCCAAGGAAACAGTCTTAACTAGTCTGGCTAATTTTAGTATGATGTTAGACCAGTTAATACTGTTTCAAAAAATAATAAAAAAATCAAGAACAGCAGTGAATAATGCAGGACCCATAAAAAATATTATTAATAATGCATATTCAACTGCTAAAAGGCCTTTTAACAAAATAACAGCAACTAATAATAGTAATTTCACTAAAAAGGTTAATACTGTTAAGGGAACAAGGGTTAATACTGCTAGGCCAAAAGCTGTTCTTAGTGCTGCGCTTAAGGGACTACAAGGAAATGCTATTAAGTGCCTCTGCATGCAAAAACACCAAACATTGGTGGGTTGGAGGACCAAGAACAAAGTTTTAGACATGTCTCCTGAAATCAATGGTGCATCAATGTCCTTTAAAAGATTTGACTATATTGATGCACAAGGCAGATCCAAGTCAGTAATGGCTTTGGTCCCCAAAAGAAACTAGTTTTTCCTACCATTTTGTGCAGGGCAATCCACAACAAGATTTGAAGGATAGAGGAGTTTTAACAAACTCCACAATTGGTATCAGAGCTAGGTTCGATTAGCCATGAAGAAAAAGAAGAAAAAACAAGGTTCGTTTGTTTTGTTATAGTTATATTGGATTTGGTTTTTGAAGCAATTTGAGATTTATCATATTTTTTGTGTTTATTTGAATTTGAATTTGAATTTGAAGAAAGGTCAATCGTTGATTTTGTTGTTTTGATCGACTTTGGCTATAAAGATCAATGGGCTTTTTTAGAATTCACTTTGATTGTAATTTATTGGCATGGGCTAATAAATTCATACTTAGAAGTTTATTGTTTGTCAAGTTAGTCATTAACTTGAATTTGTTTGATACCGGATAACAAGTTTGAAGTTGGACCTTAATACTTATCAATAAGTGGGTCATTGGAATTTGAATTTGGTATTTAGAATTTGAAGATCGATTTGGTGTTTGAAGACTTGGTAATAATCGGGTCATTTGAAGTTTGTTCGATCGTTTGAGAATTTGTTAGTTTGGAAAATTTGGATCTTCGTTTGTCGGGGTTTTGAAGTTGGTCGCCCGAATTTGATTGTCTTTGTTGAAGATCGTTTGAGCCGATTCGTTAGTTTGGTTGACCGAGTTTGATTTGTCGGTTAACATTTGATTGTTCGTTTTGAAGTCATCGGCGTTTGCTTTGGATCGATTTTGTTTCGGATTGGTTTTGGTAATTGATCGTTACTTTTGAATTTGGCTAGCATCTCTAGCGTTTGGAAATTTGAATTTGAAGACGAAGATTCGTTTGGTTTGAAGTTTCGAGCGGAGTTGAAGTCACGGTGGAGATTGTTAGAAAAGTGACTTAAACTCTAAGGGGCGTTTGGTAAATTTGGTTTTGGATAGATATTAGTTTTTGATTTGTTTCCCAATTTGTGTTGGTTTAGAATTTGGTAGTTTTTGGGTCATTGGTTGCCTATAAATAGAGGCCAATGTCATTAGTTTTCTTTGTACCTTTTGGAATTAGAGTTTGGTACCTTTGAATTTGGTTTTGTAATTTGGTTTGATATTTTGAATAAAAGCTTCCGCTTCGTTTGTTTGAATTTGTTTGTTTGTTTTCTGCTTCTTTTGATAGTGGATGCTCTAGGCACATGACAGGAAATAGATCCCATCTTACAGATTATGAAGAAATTGATGGAGGATTTGTTGCCTTTGGAGGTAATTCCAAAGGAGGGAAAATTACTGGGAAAGGTAAAATAAGAAACTATAAATTGGATTTTGAAGCTGTGTATTTGTAAAGGAACTAAAGTTTAACCTCTTCAATGTCTCACAAATGTGTGACAAGAAGAATAGTGTTCTTTTTACTGATTCTGAGAGTGTTGTTCTGTCTCCAGAATTTAAGTTAATTGATGAAAGTCATGTTTTGCTTAAAGCTCCAAGAAAGGATAACATGTACAGTGTTGATTTAAAGAATGTTGTTCCTCAAGGAGGTCTCACTTGTCTCTTTGCAAAAGCCACACCAGATGAATCTAATCTTTGGCATAGGAGGCTTGGACATGTAAATTTCAAAACAATGAATAAAGTGGTAAGGGAAACCTTGTAAGAGGTTTACCTTTAAAACTTTTTGAAATTAATCAAACCTGTGTTGCTTATTGGAAGGGAAAGCAACACATAGCTTTTTGTAAGACCAAAACAGTCAGTTTAATCAGCCAACCATTACAAATGTTACACTTGGATTTGTTTGGCCCAACATTTGTAAAGAGTTTAATGAAAAAGATGTACTGCCTAGTTGTTACAGATGATTTTAGTAGGTTTAGTTGGGTTTTATTTTACTATAAGATTGAAAACTTCTGAAAAATTCTTAAAACATTCATAACAGGCATAGAAAAATCTAATAGACCTTAAGGTGAAGTGATTAGATGGACAATGGGGATGAATTCAAGAATAGGGTCATGAATCAGTTTGTGAATTGAAAGGGTATTATCGAACGGATTTAGTGTGGATAGGACTCAACACAAAGGGAAGTACGCAGAAAGGAAATAGGACACTAATAGAGGCTGCTAGAACTATGCTAGCTGATTTAAAATTGCCAACACTTTTGAGCTGAAGTAGTTAATATGCTTGTTATGTCAAAAATAGGGTGTTTGTTCTAAAGCCTCACAAAAGACCTCTTATGGAACTTTTTCTAGGTAGAAACCCTGCCTAGCTTTATGAGACCATTTTGGGGTTCCTATTACATCCTTTAATACCTAGTCCACTAGGTAATAAATTTAATAGAAAGGCTAAGGAAGGGTTCTTTGTAAGATACTCTACCAATAGCAAAGCATACAGAGTATTCAATAGTAGAACTAGAATAGTAGAAGAGAACATGCATGTACAATTTAGTGAAAATACATCTAATATTGCAGGAAGTGGACCTAATTGGCTTTTTGATATAGATGCACTAACAAATTCTATGAACTATAAGCCAGTTGTTGCAGAAAATCAATCTAATGGTAATGCAGGTACAAAAGCATGTAATGATGCTGGTAATGCTAAAATGGAGATACTACCTAGCAAAGATTACATTTTTCTACCAATGTGTCATGTTGGTCTACTATTCTCTCAGAATTCAAAGGAATCACCTGATGCTGGATTTAAACCATTAAGGGAGGAGGAAAAGATGGATACTAAAGATCCAGGGAATGAAAATGAAGCTTTAGGGAAAGATAGTGAGGTTCCAAGTACAGAGGAGCCAAGAGAGGATCAAAGAGTTAATGAAGATTTGGATGCTAGTATTAACAACACTAACAATATTAATACTGCTAGTGATGGAAACAACACTAACAATGTTAATGCTGTTAATTCAACTGTTAATGCTTGACTGTCATAGAGTTAATGTGTGTTGATCCAAAACAGCATTGTGAACTTCCAATTTGATCCAAATATGCCTGAATTGGAAGACATTGTTTATTCAGATGATGATGAAGATGTTGGTGGAGAGGCTGACATGAACAATTTAGATGCATTTATACTTGTCAGTCTTATTCCAACTACAAGAATACACAAAGATCATCCAGTTGAACAAATTATTGGAGACTTGAATTCAGCACCTCAAACAAGAAGAACGACAAAGAATTTGAAAGAACATGGTTTGTTTAGTTCAGTTCAGCAAAGAATAAACCATAAAGACTTTCAAAATTGCTTGTTTGCTTGCTTTTTATCACAAGAAGAACCCAAGAAGGTAATCTAAGCATTAAAGGATCCAAGTTGGATAGAAGCTATGCAGGATGAGCTTCTACAATTCAAATTACAAAAGGTTTGGACCCTGGTGGATTTACCAAATGGTAAAAGGGCCATAGACACTAAATGGGTTTACAGGAACAAGAAGGATGAAAAAGGTATTGTGATTAAGAATAAAGCAAGATTGGTTACACAAGGATACATACAAGAAGAAGGAATAGCACAATATAACACACATAATATAATATTCCCCAGCCAACCCCTTGATGAGGTTTTGCTCATGTTGCCATATTGAAGCAATTAGTTCTATTTTAGCCTATGCCTCATTTAAAGATTTTGGTGTGCCAGATGGCTGTCACAAGGTGCTTTCTTTATGGAAAGATTGAAGATGAAGTCTATGTTTGTCAACCACCAGGATTTAAAGATCCAGACTTCCCTAACAGAGTATACAAAGTAGAAAAGGCACTTTATGGATTGCATCAAGCTCCTAGAGCTTGGTATGAAACCTTGTCAACTTATTTGTTGGACAATGGGTTTCAGAGAGGAAAGATAGACAAGACTTTGTTTATCAGAAGGGTCAAAAGTGATATCAAGTTAGTTCAAGTGTATGTGGATGATATCATTTTTGGTTCTACAAAGAAGTCATTATGCATTGAGTTTGAGAAGATGATGCATAAGAAGTTTCAAATGAGCTCTATGGGTGAAATCACATTCTTCCTAAGACTACAAGTGAAGCAGAAGGAAGATAGGATTTTTATCAGTTAAGACAAGTATGTGACTGAGATTTTGAAGAAATTTGGTTTTACTGATGTCAAGACAGCAAGCACACCTATGGAAACCCATAAGCCTTTGCTCATAGATGCATATGATGAAGATGTAGATGAACACTTGTATAGATCCATGATTGGATCATTAATGTATCTTACTTCTTCAAGACCTGATATTATATTTGCAATGTGTGCCTGTGCAAGATACCAAGTCAACTTAAAAGTTTCACATCTTCATGCTGTCAAAAGGATTTTAGATATTTAAAAGGTCAACCTAAATTAGTCTTTTGGTATCCAAAAGATTCTCCTTTTGATTTGGTAGCATACACTGACAGTGACTATGCAGGAGCAAGCTTAGATAGGAAGTCCGCAATAGGAGGTTGTCAATTCCTAGGGTGTAGATTAATTTCATGGCAATGCAAGAAGCAGAATGTGGTTGCTAATTCCACAACTGAAGCTAAGTATATAGCTGCTTCTAATTGCTATGGACAGGTGCTTTGGATCTAAAATCAATTGCTGGATTATGGATATAACTTTATGTAGACTAAGATTCATATTGATAATGAAAGTACTATCTGCATAGTGACGAACCTTGTTTTTCATTTAAAAACAAAGCACATTGAGATTAGGCACCACTTTATCAAAGATTCTAATGAGAAGAAGCTTATCCAGATGATCAATATTCACACGGATCAGAATGTTGCAAATTTGCTCACAAAAGCATTTGATGTTAGCAGATTTCAATATCTGATTGCAAGTATTGGAATGCTTAATCTTTGAAGTCTTGATTAATAGAAGGATGTTTGGAATGGAATGCAAAAGCTGCTAAGGATGGAAATTTGAGTTAGTGCTGGTAACTTCAAGTTTTTGCTATTAAGTATAATTAGTGCTGCTAGTTATACTTAATACTACTAAGTTAATACTGTTAGTTATACTTAATACTGTTAAGTATAATTAATACTGTGAGAATTGAGAGAATAAGTGAGAATAAAAACAGAAAGAGAGATGTGTGAAAATAAAAACAGATAGAGTGAATTGGTGAGAAAAAGAATTGAGAGAAATAGTGAGCTGAAAAACAGAAAGAGAGATGTGTGAAAATAAAAATAGATAGAGTGAATTGGTGAGAAAAAGAATTGAGAGAAATAGTGAGCTGAAAAATAGAAAGAGAGATGTGTGAAACAAAAACAGACAGAGAGAATTGTGAGCTAAAAGAATTGAGAGAAATCAAAAACAGACAGAGAGAATTTGTAAGTTAAAATATTAATTTGATGATGGAAATGCTGATTAGAAAGGAATTGGAGTTAATGCTGGTAATTCAAAGTTAATGCTGCTAGGCATAACTTACTACTGCTGGTTGTAAGTTAATGCTGCCAGGCTTAATCTACTGCTGAGTTACTACTGCTGGGTTACTTACTACTGCTAGTTGAAAGTTAATGCTGTTAGGCATAACTTACAACTGCTGGTGAACGTTAATGCTGTTGAGGGTATTTTCATAAATACTTCGATTAAGGGTTTCAATCACTCATTCAATCGATTTTAATCTTTCATATACTCTCTAATCATAAACCCTAACTCAATTTCATCATTCTTCATCAAAACCCAACACAATGTCGGATTAAAATTTTGCTGATAATCACAACCTAGTTGCATTTTTGGAGAACCCCACTGAAAGTGAAGGGTTAGAGGAGATAGTTGATTTTCTGAATGCAAACCCTATCAAATATGATTTAACTGTTAATCCTACAATCTATTGTTCATGTGTTAAACAGTTCTGGGATACTGTCAAAGCAAAAACGGTTAATGGGGAAATATAATTGCAAGCCCTAATGGATAAGAAGAAGGTGATTATAACTGAATCCACAATAAGGAGAGATCTTCAACTGGAAGATGCTAATGGTGTTGATTGTCTGCCCCACTGCTACCATTTTTGAAGAACTGACAAGAATGGGGTATGAAAAACTTACTCAGAAGCTTACATTTTATAAAGCTTTCTTTTCTCCTCAATGGAAGTTTTTAATTCATACAATTTTGCAATGCCTAAGTGCTAAGACTACTGCATGGAACGAATTTAGTAGCACTATGGCCTCTGCAATAATTTGCTTAGCCACAAACTAAAAATTTAACTTTTCCAAGTATATCTTTGATAATATGGTGAAGAATGTTGATAGTATGGTACAATTCTGGATGTATCTGAGATTCGTACAAGTATTTGTGAATAAACAAGTTGGGGATATGTCACATCATAAAAGGATTTATGTTACCCCCTCTCATACTAAGAAGATATTTGGGAACATGAAGAGGGAAGGGAAATGTTTTTCTGAAAGAGTTACCCCTTTATTTCAAACTATGATGGTTCAAGCTCATGAAGAAATGGGTAAAGGTTCAAAAATACCAACTGATCCCCATCACACACCCACCCACCATTACTCAACCATCATCATCCCAACCTCAGAGGAAGCAACAATCTAGGAAGTCCAAGAAAAAGAACACTGAGGTTCCTCAGCCTAGTGGTTCTACTGATAATGTACCAGATGAAAATGTACCTACAACTTCCAATAATCCACTACTTAATAGTGATGATAGACTGAAACTTACTGAATTGATGGACTTATGTACTAGCTTACAAAAGAAGGTTCTTGATTTAGAGAAGGCCAAGACTACTTAAGATAGTGAAATTGCTAGTCTAAAGAAGAAGGTCAAGAAGCTAGAGAGGAGGAATAAGTCAAGAACTTTAGGGCTCAAAAGGTTAAGGAAGGTTGGTTCAGCTAGAATGGTAGAATCCTTTGATGAAGCTAGTTTGGATAATCAGGAGGATGCATCCAAACAAGGGAGGAAAATAGCTGATATTGATGCTGATGCAGAGGTTACATTGATTGATGAGACTCAGGGGAGGAATGATGATTTAATGTTTGATACAAGTGTTTTAGATGAGCATGAAGTTGAGGTTGAAAAGGCAGTTAGTACTGCTGAAATTACTACTGAAAGTGCTACAACAACAACAATTGTTGATGAATTGACCCTGGCTCAGACTTTAATAGAGATCAAAGCTGCAAAACCCAAAGTTAGAGGGGTTATGATTCAAGAGCCAAGCGAATTTACAACTACAACAACAACACCAGCTGCATCAAAACCTTCACAGGACAAAGGCAAGGCAAAAATGATTGAGTCTGAGGAACCTTTGAAGAAGAAAGAACAAATAAGACTTGATGAAGAACTTGATCTTAAGCTACAAGCTGAAGAAGAAGAAGAACAAACAAGACTTGCAAGAGAGAAGGCTGAGAAAGATGAAGAAGCCAACATTTCATGGGATAATGTGCAAGCAATGATAGAGGCTAATAGGTTATTGGCTGAAAGATTGCAAGCAAGAGAGCAAGAAGAATTGATAGATGAAGAGAAGGCAAGATTGTTTGTAGAACTATTGGAGAAGAGAAAGAAACACTTTGCAAAATTAAGAGCTCAAGAAAAGAGGAACAAGCCACCAACTAAAGCACAAAATAAAAGTACAATGTCAACTTATCTGAAACACATGGCTGGTTACAAGTAAAGTCAATTGAAGAACAAGTCATTTGCAGAAATTCAAATCAATATCTGGAAATGTTAAGCACGAGAAGCGTTAATTAAAGTTATGTCTTGTAAGGTTTTAAACATGATTTTATATACTTTTCATAATGAATACATTTTAAACCCTTGAAGTTTGAAACGTGTGCAAAATATACCCCCTAGTGGTTTGCACTTTAACGAGTTGTCCTTTAAAGTTTTAAAAGAAAAACCATGTAAACTCATGTACTTTGAAAAGTGACATAAATCGACCCTTATAGAATAAATTTGAAAAAATGACATATACAGCCCTTCTAGTTTATTAATTTTAGAAAAGAGTTACTATATATACTCCCTTTGCATGGATAATATTACAAAACAAGTCCAAATATGCATGCAAGCTGTATTTTAACATTTCAATAGACATTTATCAGTTATAATAAACTAAAATATGAAGATTTAACGCAACGTAAGTTTAAAATAACGATTCGTTAAGCTAGAAAGTAAAACGGGTCAAATTAGGGTTTCAAAACGTAAACGCGTGGGTTTTAAGTTCAAATTCCTTCAATAATCAATAAAGTGGTTATTTTAACATTATTAAAAGCCATGCTAGATAGATTATAACAATATTTAAACCATTATAACATTTTAGTTTTAAGAAAAACATAAATTAGGGTTTATGGGTGTACGGTTTTTTTGAATCAAAAACGAAAAATGAGCATGAATTGAGTATATACATATAACAAGAGTTATTTAGGATCATAATGAAAATAATAAGAGTGTATGGAGTAGAAGTCAACATCCAGAACCATGGTTTTGAGCTTATAGCTTAGAAACGAGTCAAAATCGGGACTTTTAGCTTTGTACGCCTAGAATAACAACTCCGGGGCTTCAAGGCTTCACAGCTTCGTTTGAATGATATTCTTAGATGATCCTAGGATCATATGGAGTAGATAATGTTTGCTCAATTGGGTTATAGAAAGAAGAAGTGGGGGATGCTTTGAAATGAAGAGTTTTGCTTCCTATTTATAGTGAATGGTCCTTGGAGGCTAAGGTTTCTTAAGGATTAAAGTTAATACAGTGGGGGTGACTAAGAATGCTATGGGCTGAGGTTGGGAGCCTATGAAGTGGGTGAGAAAGGATTATAAAATGAATGTGATTTTTGAGGTGTTTGTGAGCCTGCGGCTACCATAAGGTAAAAAGAAGAGTCTGGTGTCTGATTTTTGACCAAGAAAAGGTATAAGGAGCTTAGTAAGCTGCTTAGGAGGGTTATGGTGCTTGTCATGGAGGTGATTATGTGTAAGAAATAGTTTAAAGTGGGTCAAATTGCAAAGAATTCAGCCACGGGTTCAATATGGTTCGGTTAGGGTTTCTTTGAGTTTCTAGGCTTGTAACTCGAATGTACTTGATTAGGAGTGATAGATTACTGACCTTAGGTCTTGTATTAAGGATTATAATCAAGGTTTGATAAGTGGTTTAGGTTAAAATGGGTCGAAAATGAATGAAATATGCCGCGGGTTCAATTTAGGACATATTAGGGCACGTATAGGTTTATTTAGGGTTTTCAAGCTTCCAATTCTTGTACATTGCTAATTTAATGATTGATAAATGTCCACAAGACTCATATTAAGTGTTATTAGCAAGAATCCATAGGTGGTTGGGATTTAAAATAGGTAAAAAAGAATAAACGAGTCGTAATGTTCCATTTAGGGCACAATTAGGGTTCGTTGGATGTTTTAATTGGTGTCTATTGGGGGGGTAATGAAATGATGAAATGATTATGAATAAGATTGATAATGTAGTAATATAATTTATACAACCTTATTTGAGTGATGGTATGGATTTTACAAAGATAAAAATAAAGAAACTGGTCATAGTTTTAGAAACAGCTTAGGTTTTAGGGTTAGGGTTTTTGATGTAAAAATTATGTATGACAATCTTATGATTAGTGAAGTTGGTTTACCGCATGTTTATTGAGTGGTAGTAGCATGTACAAAAGTGGTGGTGAAGAACAAAATGAAAACGGAGGTAAAACGGCTATTTGGTGGAGTCAGTGCATTAATGACTTAAACGATTAATCTTTGAAAAACTTGTACTTGACTTGTGAGGGAGTTTTTTATATATTCAATGAGATGTTATAAATACTTTACATGAGTTGTAGTAGTTTGGTACATTCACTTTAGATATTAACCCTTCATGGGTTTAGGGTTTAGAGGTGCACGATAACGGTTTAAAGCCCGTTTTGATATAACGTTGCGAATGCTACATTATAGGAATAATGAACTTTGTAGTTTATAAAAATTTAATAAAATATAAATGAATATGATTATATTGACTTGACATGTTATGATGTATGCTTGACATATATGAATAAGATTGCCATAGATAGGTTTTGAGAGCTCTGACTACTTATTTTATGCAAGTTACCTTGCATATTGAAATATTGACAATGCAAGTAATGTAATAAAGCGAAAAATTTCCCCGTACAATTGTGATAATAGTAAAATAAGTTTTGCATTTAATGAAAATTCTTGGGTTGTTATAAAAGGTCACGACAATTGAAGAATCAAAAGACTTGACATCACTATCTCTTGATGAGCTCATTGGAAACCTCAAAGTCCATGAGTTGATCATCAAGAAAGATTCCGAAATTGTCAAAGCAAAAGTTGAAAGAAAATCTCTTGCATTAAAGGCTAAGAAAGAATCTAGTGATGAAGAGTGTTTGACTTTTATTTGTTACCCCCCCCCCCCCGTTATGAAGACGAAGAGTATGCCATTGCGGTAAAGACTTCAAGAAATTCTTTAAGAGAAAGGTTAGATCCCGTTATACAACCTCTGAACGACAAAAAGACTTCCAAAGAAGCCGGATGACAAGACCTGTAAAAATAGGATAAAAAATGTTTTAGATGGCGGCGACCCGAATCATCTTATAGGAGAATGTCCCAAAACCACTGAAAGACAAGAACCAAAGAGCCTTCGTCGGAGGTCTGGCAGCGATAGCGGTGATGAGATGAAGAAAGGTGTCAAAAACACAACATGTCTTTGTAGCTCAGGCATCAATTGATGAATGTTTCGAATCCTTTTTACTTATGTAATGAAAACTCATCAATTGATGATATAACTTTTAGACTATGAATATGATAAATTAGTAAAAATGAGTCCTAAATATAATCACTTTAAAAACAAAAGACTAAAAGCCACTAGAAATAACTTATAAAATTAGATAGAGAACTAAAAGATAAATTATCCATATTCGAGAAAAACAAGGGAGTTGATCTCGAATGTGCAGTGTGTCATGTACTCAAAATTGAGAATGAAAAACTCAAAGATGAATCCACTAGATTAAATAAATTTAAAAAGAGTACACATTGCTTGAATGAAATGCTAAAAATCAAAAACCTTCGGTGATAATTAGGTTTATGGTTAATTCATATGAACATCATCTAGTGGAACAAATAATAAAATTTGTAAAAACTCAGAAAAAGGCGTCCTCTGATGGAGGTCCCTTAAATAGGGACGGCCCCATAAACATGGGCGGCCCCCTTAATGTTCAGGCGGCCCCCAAAGTAAATAAGGGACCGCCACCAGAGACACCAATATCTGAGAAAAGTGTTTTTCTTTTCAAAAATCCTATTTTGGTTCCAAACACAAAACACATAGTTGTAAACAGAGTTTAAAGTTCCGATACTAATGAGAATGAAGTTAAATAATTTTATAAACCAATGTCAAAACCTAAGTAAGATTTCAAAACCAAAACTTTAGATCAAAGAACACCACCTCTATAAGAGTCAATTATATAATGTATTCTCGTCCTAAAACACCGCAACCAAGAAGACATGTTGGTCATCAAAACCAACCTCATGGCTTTCCTGTAACTTGGAACAACTTTCCACGACAAAAGTTACATGCCATAGGAAATGTGTCTTCCCATTCTCACATCCTACCATTTTGTCCTCAAAATGCAAGGGATTTTGGCCACTAACAACTTTGAACCATGAGATATTGGGGACCAAATGTTTGAGTTATTGTCTTATATAAATATATATGCCTTGGAGTCGGACATGGAACCGTAATGAATGGGATCAATAGTATAGGCCGGATCACTAAACATATTATGGGGTAACCGAAAGCTCTTCTCCACTTACAAGGCATACAATGGAGGTAATGTTGTTTTTGGTAGTAATCTTCGCGGTAACATCATTGGCAAATGTACGATTTCTAATGACTCTCTCAAAATAGATAATAGTATAACTGTTGATAACTTAGATATAACTTGCTTAGTGTAGACAAAAATGTGACAATAAGAGTAAAGTAACATTCTCTGAACTGATAGTGAAATCACTAGGAATGTAAAAGTCATAGGTTATAGGTATATGAATAAAGGCTTATACTTAATGAAGTTAGAAATAAAGCCTAAGGATTAAATTTTTTCTAGCAATCTATTGATGAGGTATTAGGAAGAAAGGCTTATACGTGATGAAGTTAGGAAATAAGCCTAAGGATCAAATTTGTCTAGCAACGATTGATCAAATTTGTCACGCAAATATGCGTCTCATTTAATCGTTAGCTTCTAAGGAATTAGTTAGAAACTTACCTAGGCTTAAGTTTGATCAACTTAGTCTCAACGACTAGATGCTTAGAACTTCTCCACATGGATCTTTTTGGTCCATCCGCCGTACGGAGTTACGGAGGAAACCGTTACACCTTAGTTATAGTAGATGACTACTCTAGGTATACTTGGACTAGATTCCTTAAGGATAAAACCGAAGCCTTCAATCAATTCAAAAATTTTAGTAAGAAAATCCAAAATCAACTAGGATGTACAATAATGTCAATAAGAACCGATCACGGTAGATAATTTGATAATGAAGTGCAATTTGGAGAATTTTGTGATGACAATGGTATTACTCATAACTTCTCGGCTCCACGCACTCCTCAATCAAATGGCGTGGTTTAAAGGAAAAATAGGACACTTCAAGAAATGAGTAGAACTATGTTGAACGAATAACCATTACCCCAAAATTTTTGGTGTAATGCCGTAGATACTTCAACATATATACTTAACCGAATTCTAATTAGAGCCATCATAGGAAAAACACCTTATGAAATCTTGAGAGGTAGGAAACCTACTCTTGATTATTTTAGAGTGTTTGGAAGCAAGTGCTTCATCCTAAACACTAAAGATTACCTTACCAAGTTCGACCCAAAGTCTTACGAAGGTGTCTTT